>ML242235.1:0-35206 GCA_005239495.1 Nicotiana undulata
ATTTTTCACTACTTAGACCTAAATTAGACTCACTATCTAATTAAAATCAAATCTAATTATACTAAAAAAAAATGTGCTAATTAAGTTGATCTCATTTTTGTTTAATTATGTACTAATTACGAATAAAATAGTTAATTTAACACTTCTACTTAAATCCACAATTTGTTGGGATAAAAATGATTAATTTGAGTAATTAGTTATCGAAACTACATTACATCAACTAATCGTCATTCGTTCGTTATTCAATTAATTACAAAATGATAAATTCGCGATTTCATGATGCGATTTAATAATTTAAGAAGACGAATTATGGATATGCAAACGCAAATAGTTCGCGGTTAATCGATGCAGATAATTCACAATTAATCAATAAAAATCAACAAAAAATTCATGAAATTAATTGATTTATTGGGATTTTTATAGGATGAGATGGTGAGCAAAAATCACGCGCTCACAGTGACCCTTAAGTGCCAAAAAATGAGGAACGGTGATAGCGAAGAAATGACTATTGTTCATAAGGTAATTTTTATGGGCCCATTAAATTTTAGGAGATTCGTGGGCGATCGCTCGAATTCATACAATTGGCGTGGACTATTGCACACGAAAGTTTGAGAATCGTCGTGAATTCCTATTTTATGTCCATAAAGCGCCATAAAATAAGGAACATTTATTGCGAAGCGATCATAATTGGTCATTAGGTCATTTTTATGGTTCCATAAAATTTTAGGAGATTCGAGACAGGACGCCCGGATTCATGAAGATGGCGTGAGTTATAGCACACGAGAATTTGTGAATCGACCTGAATTCTTGTTTTATGGTCTTAAAATGCTAAAACATAAGTAATGGTCATGGCGAAATGTCACAACCCCAAATCCGCTAGTAGTGATTGTACCTAACCCAACCTGCTAGGTAAGCCAGCTAATAATTATCCAATTTTATGTTAACAAGACAATTAAACAAAAGTAATTTACTGAATTTTATACATTTTTCAAGGACTGGTAGTACAAATCATGAGCTTCTAAGAATAGAGTTAACAAAGCAGAAATGAAATAAATACATAGTCTGTTTGAAAAGTACGTAAACAGAGTTTTATAGATCTAAAGCTGCCACGAACAAGGGGCAGCTTCAACTGGAACATAGATACATCTTCAACCCAGCTCCCATCGCACGCAACAACATCAACAACCAACATCTGCACACAAGGTGCAGAAGTGTAGTATGAGTACAACCGACCCCATGTACTCAGTAAGTAACAAACGTAACCTTATGTTGAAAGCAGTGACGAGCTAACACTAGGTCGAGTTCAATACCAATATCTCACCAACAGTTCATAACATCATAATACAAGTATAAAAGAGGTATATCAGAAGTAAAAATGCTTAGCTCGTTCACAGTTCCGGAAAATGGTCATACTTTTCAAGTATCTTAGTGAGAAAATCAAATCTTCTACCGAAAATGCCAAAAATACGAGTAAGTTCGAAAACTGTATTTTTTCCAAATATCCTTTCCACAATAAATAAAATATTTTATTTTCTTTCCATATAACAAGTATAAAATACCTCTATATGCCTACATATCAATGTGTATAATCAGTCATGAATAACGTGATACTGTACATCATGAGGAATAAAATGCATCTCTATGCCCGTATGTCATGTGTGCATGCCAATGCCATGTATCTCAGAAATGAATCATGTACTCACACTCTCAAAGTACTCAATCTCACCGTCCCACACTTTTCACTCATCATGCTCAACCACTCGGTACTATATATGGCCCATACGACACAAGGAAGATCCATCCCGAAATATATACATCACTGACCATCACTCACTAGTATCGAGGAAAGGCCAATCCGGCCCCGTGGAGAAGATCCATCTCAGGTATATAAAATCTTCGGACAATATCCATGTACGGGGAAGATCCATCCCTCAATATAATCAACCGCGCTCACTCGGGTGTGTACATACTCCGGAGGAGCTCCTACAACCCAAGCGCTATCGTAAGCCAGATCCAGGAATAAATCAATATAACCTGCTGTGGCGTGCAGCCCAATCCCATAACTATTACTCATAATCAGGATCTCTGCCTCGCTCATTCATCAATCTCTCCTGCCTCACTCACGGTCTCACAATTACATGAAACTATTCCGGCAACAATGATATGATGTATCAATAAACAACAACTGAGACTGCGATATGATATGAATGCATGAATATGACTGAGTACGAAATATTAATGAAATTAGTGAGATGACTGCAAGAAACGACCACTATGGGTCCAAACAATATCAACATAAATCCTAAACATGATATTTAGCATGATTGACAGCCCAATTACTCTATCACATGGTGAAAACATAGATAACAACAAAATAGGGCCACTATACAGTGCCATGGAAACAACAAAGTCACAATTTACAGGGTGCACGCCCACACGCCCGTCACCTAGCATGTGCATCACCTCAATACCAATCACATAACACATATTCCAGGATTTCATACCCTCAACACTAAGTTTAGAAGAGTTACTTACCTTGAACGAGCCAATAACAATGCCGAGCAAGCCAAGCGATGCTTCAAAGATGTCATCTCGCGCGTTCCGACCTTCGAACGACTCGAAACTAACAAACAACAATTCAAATACATCAAACAATGCTAAAGGAACCAATCCCGATCGTAAAAGATCAAATCTTGAATCAAAGCCCGAACATGGCCCAAAAATCCAACCTGGACCCACGCCTCAGAACCCGACAAAACATACAAAATCCGACAACCCATTCAGTTACTAGTCCAACCGTACTAGTTTCACTCAATTCTGATTCCAAATCGATGTTCAAAACTCAAAAATTCATATTATGAAACTTTAGGCCAAAACCCCCAATTTCTCTTTAAACTTCATCAACCAATTGCCAAAAATGAAGATAGATTCGTGAAATATAACCAAAACCGAGTAGAGAATACTTACCCCAATCCTTGTGATGAAATTTTCTCTAGAAATTGCCTCAATCCGTGTCCCACATCTCAAAATATGAATAAAGACCAAAACCCTCGATTTATATACTCTGCCCAGCACTTTCCGCATTTGCGAACAAATAGTCGCATCTGCGACCACCTCTTCTGCGGTAAATCTTGTGCTTCTGCGGAAATGACCATGCTCAGCAACCCCCGCACCTGCGGTCTTAAGCCTTTTCTGTGATTGCGCTTTTGCGCTCATGAACCGCATTCGCGGTTGTGCAGGTGCGTCCAAGCATCCGCACCTGCGAACCTCATGCCCGACTTCCTTTCTCGCTTCTGCGACCAACTGTCTGCATCTACGGACTTGCATCTGCGCCCATTCTTCCGCAGATGTGGAAACACCAAAACCAGCAGCCTTCAGCAATCAACATGAATGAAAAATGATCCGAAACTCACTCGAGCCACTCGGGACCCCGTCAAAATATATCGACAAGTCCCATAACATAAAACAGACCTACTTGAGGCCTCAGAACTCACATAACAACATCGAAATGACGAATCACATCTGAAATCGAAATCTATGAACTTTGAACTCTCAATTTCCAAAACTCGCGCCGAAACATATCAAATCATCCCGGATGAAACCAAAGTTTGCACACAATTCCAAAATGACATGATGTAGCTATTCAAATACCCGGAACCACAATCCGAATTTGATATGCTCAAATCAACTCCCGGTCAAACTTATGATCTTTCCAAACCTTCAAAATTTCCAATTTTTGCCAACTTGTGCCAGAACCTTCTGAAATATCCAAGTGCAAATTCGGGCATACGCCCGAGTCCAAAATCACCATGCGGACCTAATAGAACATCAAAACTTTGTTCCGGTGTCAAATTTACTAAAAGTCAAACTTGGTCAATTCTTTCAACTTAAAGCTTCAAAAATGAAATTCATTCTTCCAAACCGGCTCCGAATAACCTGAAAACGAAAACCGGAATTTCACATAAGTCATAATACATCATACGGGGATACTCATGCCCGCAAACTACCGAGCAAAGTACAAATGCTCAAAACAACCGGTTGGGTCGTTACACAAAATGATGATTATTGTTTATTAGATCATTTTTAATGGGACAGCAAAAAATTTGGCAATTCAGAGCCCATTCATAAAGATAGCATGGACTATAGCACATGAAAATCTGGGAATTGTCTTGAATTTATATTTTACGGCCTTAATATACCAAATAATGAGGAACGGTCATGGCGAAGTGATGACTACAATTCACTAGGTTATTTTTGACGGGCTTGCAAAATTTTAGGAGATTCGGGGCCAACTGCCCCGATTCATGCATACGTTGGAGACTATAGCACATGAAAATCTGGCAATCATCTTGAATTCCTATTTTTTGCTCAAAAACGCAAAATTGAGGAATGGACATGGCGAAACAATGACTGTTATTCATTAGGTCATTTTTGATGGGCCCGTAAACTTTTAGGAGATACAGGGTAGGACGCCCGAATTCATGCAGATGTCGTGAGTTATAACACACGAAAATTTATGGATCGGCCTAAATTCCTATTTTATGGTTCTAAATTGGAAAACAAATAAGGAACAATAACTGAGGAGCGATAACTCTTTTTAATTAGGCCATTTTTAATGGGCTCGCAAAATTTTAGAAGATTCGGGGCCAGTTGCTGGAATTCATGAAACGTGGTCTATAACACACGTATATATGGGAATCATCTTGAATTCCTATTTTATGGCCCTAAAATGACAAAAAAGGAAACTATCATGCCGAATCGATGACTATTGTTCATTAGGCCAATTTTGACGGACCAGCAAATTTTTAGGAGATTTGCAGCCATTGAAACAGAAAGCACTAAAGACTGTTATGGTGTGCCAGAAATGAATCACCATCTGACACAAGATTCAGAGCTGGAATCTTCCCACTCTTGTTAGTTGGGACAAATCATCATATCTTGTTGATTTTCCTTTCCTACCGCCTCAAGCTCTCGCTTTCAGGGTGGATACGCAAGAAATTCACTATGAAAATTGACATGACACATTCAATAAAGAGTAAGATGTGCACGACCGTGCTTCTCTTGATCCCCACCCACCTCCCGTAGAGACAGGAGAATTCCTTCTATAGCACACGAAAATTTGGGAATCGTCCTGAATTCATGACGAACCGATGACTATTATTCATTATCTTGTCTTTAATGGACCCACAAAATTTTAGGAGATTCAGGGTAGGACGTCCGAATTCATGCTGATGGTGTGGGTTACAACACATGAAAAATTATGAATCAGCCTGAATTCCTATTTTATGGTCCTAAATTGCCAAAACGAGGAACACTCATGGCGAAATGATGACTATTATTCATTAGGTCATTTTAAATGGGACAATAATATTTTAGGAAATTCAGAGCCCGTCACCCGAATTCATGCAGATGGCGTGGACTATAGCACATGAAAATCTACGAACAACCATGGCGAAGCAATAACTACTGTTCGTGAGGCCATTTTTGTTGGCTCACCAAATTTTAGAAGATTCGGGGCCGGTCTATCGAATTCATGCAGATGGCGTGGACTAGCACATGAAAATCTAGGAATCGTCATGAAAATCTAGGAATCGTCATGAATTCCTATTTTATGGCCTTGAAATGCTATAAAAGAGGAACAATCATAGCGAAGCGATGACTATTGTTCAATAAGTCATTTTTATGGGCCCGTAAAATTTTAGGAGATTCAGTGCTAGTCGCCCGAATTCATACAAATGGGGTAGACGTAACACAAAATTTGGAAATCGTCCCGAATTCCCGTTTTATGGCCCTGAAACGCCCAAAAACGAGGAATGGTCATGGAAAAGAAATGACTATTGTTCCTTTGGTCATTTTTATGGGGCCGCAAAATATTTGGAGATTTGTGGACGGTCGCTTAAATTCATGCAGTTGTCAAGGACTACAACACACGAAAATCTGCGAGTCGTCCTGAATTCTTATTATATTTCCCTAAAATAACTAAAAATGAGGAACAATTATGGCGAAATGATGATTATTGTTCATTAGGTTATTTTTTATGGGCCTGCAAAATTTTAGGAGATTCGTTATTGGTCTCCCGAATCCAAGCAAATGGCAGGGACTACAGCACACAAAAATCTAGGAATCGTCTTGAATTCCTATTTTATGGCCCTAAAATGCCAAAAAATGAGGAACAATCATAGTGAAGCATTAAATATATTTCATAGGTCATTTTGATGGGCCCGCAAATTTTTGGAGATTTAGGGTTGGTCACCCGAATTCATGCAGACGAAAATCTGGGAATCGTCCTGAATTTATGAATTGTCATGGAAAAGCGATGAATATTGTTTAGTAGGTTGTTTTTATGGGCCCGCAAAATTTTAAGAGATTCAAAGTTGGTCGCCCGAATTCATGCAGATGATGTGGACTATATGACATGAAAATAAGAGAATGATCCTAAATTTTTGTTTTATGGCCCTAAAATTCCAAATAACAAGGAACAATCATGGAAAAGCAAAGAAAATTGTTCGTTAATTCATAAAAGATGGGCCTGTAAAATTTTAGGAGATTTGGGGTCGGTCACCCGAATTCATGCATATGGCATGGACTATTAACGAAAATTTGAGAAATCGTCATGAATTTTTGATTTATGGGCCCAAAATGCCAAAAAACGAGGAACAATCATATCGAAGTGAAGATAATTGTTCGTTAGATCATTTTTAATGAGCTTGCCAAATTATAGTTTATTCGAGGTCGGTCGCCTGAATTCATGCAGATTGCGTGGACTATGGCATACATAAGTCTGGAAATTGTCCTGAGTTCTTATATTAAGGTCTAAAAATGCCAAAATATGAGGAACGATCATGGAAAAGTGATGACTAATGTTTATTTTCTCCTTTTTATGGGCTCACAGAAATTTAGAGATTCAGGGCTGGTCACCCGAATTCATGTAGATGGCGTGGACTATTATAGCACACCAAAATATGAGAACCCTTATGAATTTCTGTTTTATGACCCTAAAACACCAAAAAGTGAGTAACAGTCATAACAAAGCGATGACTATTATTCGTTTGGCCATTTTTGTTGGTGCTCGCATAATTTTAGGAGATTCGGGTCTGGTCCCCTGTTCATGCAGATGGCGTGTACTATAGACCCGAAAATCTGTGAATCACCCTGAATTCTTGTTTTATGGCCTAAAATGCCAAATAATGAGGAGCGGCCATGGCAAAGCGATGACTATTGTTCCTTAGATCATTTTTATGGGCCCCCAAAAATTTTGAGATTCGTGGCCGGTAGCCCGAGTTCCTGCAGAGGGCGTGGACTATAACACATGAATATCTAAGAATCGTCATGAGTTCCTGTTTTATGGCCCTAAAATGCCAAAAACGTGGAATTATCATGGCGAAGCTATGACTATTGTTCAGTAGGTCATTTTCATTGGCCCGCAAAATTTTAGGAGATTCGGGATCGATCGCCCGGATATCTATAGATGGCATGGACTATATCACATGAAAATATGGGAATCATCCTGCATTTTTGTTTATGGATGTAAAACGCAAAATAACGAGGAACGATCATGGCGAAGCGAAGAGTATTATTCATTAGGTCGTAAAAGATGGGCCCGCAAAATTTTAGGAGATTTGGGGTCGGTCGCCCTAACTCATGCAGATGGAGTGGACAAAACATGGAATTTTGGTAATCGTCCTGAATTTCGATTTTATGGCCCTAAAAGGCCAAATAATAAAAAGCGGTCACGGCGAAGCAATGACTATTATTTATTATGTATTTCTTATGGCCCCGAATGTTTTTAGGAGATTTGGGACAGGTCGCCCGAATTCATGTTGATTGCAAAGACTATATCACACGAAAATCAAGGAATCATCATGAATTCCTTTTATAATTAGGTTACTTTTGATGGGACTGTAAAAATTTTGGAAATTCGGGACCGGTCACTCGAATTCATGCAGATGGCGTGAACTATGGCACACAAAAATCTGGGAATTGTCCTGAATTTCTGTTTTGTGGCCCTAAATAGACAAAAAACAAGGAGCGGTCATGGTGAAGCGATAAATATTGTTTTTATTCGGTCATTTTTATGGGCTCGCAAAATTTTAGGGGACTCGGGGTCGATCGACTGAATTCTCTATTCCAATTTTTGGGCTATAAGACTCTTAGCTTCTAGCGAACTAGGTGCATAAGCTTCTTTTTTTACTACAAAAACGATTCCTCCCCCGACAAAAGGTGGTCCGCGAACTTTGCATATGGCATGGAATATTGTTTTCACGACCCTAAACACTTAGTCGTGATGGCGTCTGTCGTGGAATCAGAAAAGCCACACATTTCGTTGAAATAAAGTTTGTTTTTCAGAAAATTTACAAATTCGGACGCAAAAGTATCGATAATAATCCATTTGAAAGTCTAACATCATTAAAACACAATTTAAAATCCAATCCCAGATATAGTGTCACCAAGCCACGAGCTACTATAAATACAATGCCGAGATGTAAAACTGACATAATAATGTCTAGAGTAAACGAAATACAATAGGAAGATAAAGAAGGAGAAATCGAGGCTGCGATCGCCAGCAGCTACCTCGAAGACTCCAGGGGACTCTATTAGCCAATCAACCACTGATGTCGGGCCTCGATGAAACTGGATCTGCACACAAGATGCATGGGGTAACGTGAGTACACCAACTCAGAAGTAACGAACCCAAACTACGGGCTGAGAGGTAGTGACAGACTAAGCCTCAATAATTAAATAATACAGTGTACAGAAATTAGACATGTCCACAGTTTATCAGAGAATAAAAACAGAATATACGAGATACAACCAGTATCCCATGTAACTCAGTATACTCTACATGCCAACATATGAACAATGTAGAAATGCACATAGTGCTCACATCTCTCACACGGAAGTCCACTCATTACTATATATGGCTCTCAGGCCCAGGGAAGGTCCATCTCGGAATGTACATGAACACTGGTGACTATAGTCACTCAGTACTGAGGAAAAGGCCAATATAGCCCCACGGAGAAGATCCATCTCCGGAATACAACACTCGGACAAGATCCATGTCCAGGGACGATCCATCCCTCACATATCATCAACTTCGGACAAGGTCCATGTCTAGGGAAGATCCATCCCTCAATGTCAATGCGCTCACTGGGAGTGTAAAAACTCCGTAGGGGCTACTATTAGCCCAAGCGCTATATCAAGCCAACGAAGGCATGATCAGAGTATCGTTGCGGTGTGCAGTCCGATCTCGTAACTGTCTCATAGGCTCTCTGCCTCACTCAGTCATTACTCTCCAGTCTCGCTCACATGAGCTCACAGATGCATGAATTAGCCCGAAATAATGATAAATATATAAAATTAACAATTACGGAGACTGAGGCATGAAATGATATGCTATGATAGGACTGCGTATATGAAATCAAATAAACACATAAGGAGACAGTAATATACGACCACTCGGGTCTCAGAATTTCCGGTATGAAGCCCTAGCATTTGACTTAGCATGATATCTAGCATGTTCACATTAACCACATTAATAGAAGTGCGGATATCAATCCGTAAAAGCTACTAGATGGTGCCATGGGATGAGCCAGGACACAACTCACTCGGTGCACGCCCGCACTCCCGTCACTTGGCATGTGCGTCACCTTAATTATAATCATATATCATATAGTTCAGATTTTCGAACCCTCAAAACCAAGTTTGAAAACATTACTTGCCTCAAAACTGGCTAAAATCCTAGCCCTCAATGCCTTTTCCTCTAGACTCGACCTCCGAATTATTATATGCCAAGGAATGAAGCCCATTTGAAAATTATCAAAATTAACCAAAAATCTCGAAATTGGCCAAACCTGACCCCAGAGCCCACGTCTCGAAATTCGATAAAAATCACATCACAAGAATCCTCATCCTCCCACGAGTCTATACATTCCAAGAACATCAAAATCGGACCTCAAATGACCCCTCAATCCCCAATTAAAAGTCTCCACAATCCCTAATTTCCCAAATTTTGCCACTAATTTCCATAATTTTCACCCCCAATCAGTCAAATAATCACATATAAACTAGTTTTAAGTCCAAAAGTCTTACCTACATGAAGAATCCTTGAATTTCCTCTTCAAAACCCTTCAAAAAGCTTCAAACCCGTATAAAAATGGTGGAAATGACCAAAATTCGCTAAGGGTTCTATTTATATGTTCCGCCCAGCGATGACCGAACTTGCGGTCCCAGGTGCGCACCCGCGCAATCTCACTTAAAGGACCAATTCCGCACCTACGACTCACCTACCTCACCTACGACTTCGCAGGTGCGGCCAATCATCCGCACCTGCGACCTTTCACCAGCCTAGCCAATTCCGCATCTGCGACCCACATACCGCACCTGCGACTCCGCAGGTGCGGCCAAACCTCCGCATCTACGGTCTTCCTCTACCTTAGCCATTTTTGCTTCTACGGTCCCTCGTCTGCTTCTGCGGGATCGCACCTGCGATCCCCTATCCGCAGGTGCGGAAACACTAGAAGGCTTCACACCAGCAGTTCCAAAATGCTAAAAATCATGCCGATAACCATCCGAACTCATCCCGAGGCCCTTAGAACCTCAACCAAATGTACCAAAAAGTCATAAATGATCACCCGGACTTAGTCGAACTCTCGGAACACCCAAAATAACATCGAAACACCAAATCAACCCATGATGCAAGCCTAAGGATTTTCAAACTTCCAAAAATCACCAACGATGCCGAAACTAACCAAACCTCGTCCGAATGACCTAAAAATTTGCACACACATCCAAAATGACACTACGAACCTGTTCCAAATTCCGAAATTCTATTCCGACGCCGATAGCTAATTTTCCACTACCGACAGGAAATTACCAAAAACTCAATTTCGCCAATTCAAGCCTAATTCTACTATGGATCTCAAAACCACATTCCAAACACACTCCTAAGTCCCAAATCACCTAATGAAGATATTTGAGCCATAAAATCTACATTCCGAGGTCGTTTACCTATAAGTCAACCCTCAGTTGACTTTTCCAACTATTAAGCCAATTTAAGAGACTAAGTGTCTCAATTCTCACCACGCGAAACAGTCATGGAGATGCAATGACTATTGTTCATTAGGTAAATTTTTATGGGCCCGCAAAATTTTAAGAAATCCGGGGTCAGTCGACCTAGCAGATTACATGGACTATTACCCACGAAAAATTGGGAATCATCTTGAATTCATGTTTTAAGGCCCTAAAATGCCAAAACAAATGAGGAACGATCATGGAGAAGCAATGACTATTATTCATTAGGTCATTTTTATGGTCCCACAAAATTTTAGGAAATTCGAGGTCAGTCACCCAAATTCATGCAGATGGTGTGGACTATTAGCACACGAAAATATGGGAATCGTCTTGAATTTCTATTTTATAGCACTTAAACACCAAAAATGATGAACGGTCATGTAGAAGCGATGATTATTTTTCATTGGGTTATTATTTTTAGTCTTGCAAAATTTTAGAAGATAGAGGGACGGTCGCCCGAATTCATGCAGATTGCGTGGATTATATCTCACAAAAATTTGGGAGTCGTCCTGAATTTCTGTTTCCTAGCTCTAAAATGCCAAAAAAGAGGAACGATCATCAGAAAGCAGTTATTACTGTTAATTAGGTTAATTTTTATAGGCCCACAATATTGGGAGATTCAGGGTCGGTCGGCTGATTCATGCAGATGGTGTGGACGATTGTACACAAAAATTTGGGAATCATCCTGAATTCCTGTTTTATGCCCCCAAAACGTCAAAAAATGAGGAACGGTCATGTCTAAGCAATGCTTATTATTCACTAGGTCATTGTTTATAGGACCGCAAATTTTCAAGAGATTAGAGGCCAGTCGCCCGAATTCATGCAGATGGTTTGGTCTATAACACACAGGAGATTCGGGGTCGGTCGGTCGCCCGAATTCATGCCGATGGCGTGGACTATAGCACATGAAAATCTGAGGATCGTCTTGAATTTCTGTTTTATGGCTCTAAAATGCCAAAAAATGAGGAATGGTCATGGAGAAGCGATAACTATTGTTTATTAAGTTATTTTTTATGGGTCCACAATATTTTAAAAGATTCAGGGATGGTCGAGCAACTTCATGCAGATAATGTTGATTATAGCTCATGAAAATCTAGGATCGTCATGGATTCTTGTTTTACGGCCCTTAAACGCCAAATTCGTGGCGAAGCGATGGCGTGGAGTATATCACACGAAACTCTGGGAATCATTCTAAATTCCTGTTTTATAGCCTTAAAATGCCAAAATATAGGGAATCGTCATGGAGAAACGGTGATTATTATCGATTAGATCGTTTCTATGGGCATGCTGAATTTTGGGAGATTCGGGGTCGGTCGCCTGAATTCAGGCAACTGGTGTGGACTATAGCACATGAAAATCTGGAAACCGATCAGAATTACAGTTTTATCGTCCCGACACGCCAAAAAACAAGGAGCGGTCATGGCGAAGCGATGAATATTTTTTATTAGGTTATTTTTAGTGGGTCTGCAAAATTTTAGAAGATTTGAGGTCAGTCGCTCAAATTCATCCAAATGACGTGGATTATAGCACACGAAAATTTGGGTATCGTCCTTAATTCCTACTTTATTTCCCTATAATGCCATCTGCATGAATTCAGGCGAACGACCTCAAATCTCCTAGAATCTTACGGTCCCGTCAGAAACGACCTAACGATCAAGCACAAAAGAATCTGGGAATCGTCATGAATTCATGTTTTATAGCCCTAATATGCAAAAATATAAGGAATGGTCATGGAGAAGCGATGATCATTGGTCATTTGGTAGTTTTTGATGGACCCAAAAAATTTCAGGATCTTTAGGGTCGGTCACCCGAATTCATGCAGATGGTGTGTACTAATAGCTGACGAAAATCTGGGAATCATCCTTAATTCAAGTTTTATGACCTTAAAACGTCAAAAACTTAGGAATTGTCATGGCGAAGTGATGACTATTATTCAGTCAGTCATTTTCTATGCGCCCGCAAAATTTTAAGGGATTCAAGACTGGTCGCCCGAATTCATGCAGATGGCATGGACTATATCACACAAAAATCTAGGAATCGTCCTGAATTCCTGTTTTTGGCCCTAAAATGCCAGAAAATATGGAACGGTCACGGTGAAGGATGATTATTTTTCATTAATTCATTTTTTATTTGCCCGAATAATTTTAGGAGATTCGGGGTGGGTTTCCCGAATTCATGCAGATGACATGGACTATAGCACACGAAAATATGGGAATTCCTGAGTTCCTATTTTATAGCCCTAAAAGTCAAATAATGTGGAACTGTCATGGCGAAGTAATGACTGTTGTTTAGAAGGTTATTTTTTATGGGCCCACAAATTTTTAGGATATTACCGAATTTATGCAGATGGCGCACAAAATATGGAAATCATTCGGAATTCCTCTTTATAACCTTAAATCGCCAAAAACGAGAAATAGTCATGGAGAGGCGACGATCATTGTTCATTAGGTCGTTTTTCATGTGTCCGCAAAATTTTAGGAGATTTTAGGCCATTCACCGGAATTCATGCAAATGGCGTGGTCTATAGCACACGAATATCTAAGACTTCCTAAATTCCTGTTTTGTGGCCCTAAAACGCCAAAAAAGAGAAACGGTCATAGCAAAGCTATGACTATTGTTCATTAGATGTTTTTATGAGACCACAAAATTTTAGGAGATTCAAATCGGTTGCTCGAATTCAAGCGAAGGTGTGGACTATACAACAACAACAACATACCCAGTATATTCTCACATGTGGGGTCTGGGGAGGATAGTGTGTACGCAAATCTTACTCCTACTTAGTGCAGGTAAAGAGGTTGTTTCCAATAGACCCTAAGTTCATAAAGGTGGGGAAGGAGGGAAGAGGGAAAAGAATAAGAAGAAGCAGATGGCGAAAAAGAAGAAGAAAAAGAAATAAAGGGAGGGGAGAAAAGAATAAGTATTACCAAAATAGTAACAACAGGAGAGTACGATAACTGAAACAAACTAAACAACATGATGTAATATAAATATGAAGAATGGAAAGTACACGCGTGCTACTGGTACGAATATATTACCAGAAGGTGTCAACTATAGCTCACGAAAATTTGAGAATCATCCTGAATTCTTTTTTCATGACCCCAAAATTCCAAAAAATAAGAAACGGTCATGATGAAGCTATGACTATTCTTCAATAGGTAGTTTTTTATGGGCCCGCAAAATTTTAGGATATTCGGGGCCGGTCACCCCAATTCATGTAGAGGGTATGGACTATAGCACGCGAAAATCTAGCAACCGCCCTGAATTCCTATTTTATGGCCCTATAACGCCAAAAAAATAGGAACCATCATGGAAAAGCGATGATTATTTTTTATTAGGTCATTTTCTATAGGCTCGTAAAATTTTAGGAGATTCGAGGTTGGTCGCCATAATTCATGCAGATGGAGCGGACTATTGCACATGAAAAATCTGGGAATGGTCTTGAATTCCTGTTATATGGCCCTAAAACGCCAAATATATGAGGAACGGTCATTGCGAAGCGATGACTATTGTTCATTAGGTCATTTTTATGGGCCCGCCAAATTTGTTGAGATGCGAGGTTGGTCTTCCGAATTCATGCAGATGGCGTGGACTTAACACACGAAAATATATAAATCATCATGAATTCCTATTTTATAGACCTAAAACGCCAAAAAAATGAAAAACGGTCGTGGCGAAGCAATGACTATCGTTCATTATGTCATTTTTCATTGGGCTATAAAATTTTAGAAGATTCGAGGCCGGTCGCCCGAATTCAAGCTAGCGGCATGGACTATGCCATATGAAAATCTAGAAATCGTTAGGAATTCTTGTTTTATGGCCTTAAAACGCTAAAAACGTGAACAGTCATGACGAAGCGATGACTATTATTCGTTAGGTCATTTTATGGGCCCGCAAAATTTTAGGAAATTCGTGACCGATTGCCCTAATTCATGCAGATGGATTGGATTACAACACAGAAAAATCTGGGAATTGTCGTGAATTCCTTTTTTATGGCCCTAAAACGCCACAAAATAAGGAACGGTCATGGAGAAGTGATGACTCTTATTCATTAGGTCATTTTTTATGGGACCGCAAAATTTTAGGATATTGGGGGTCGTTTTCCCGAATTCATGCACATGGCGTGGACTATAGCATACAAAAATCTGGGAATCATCTTGAATTCTTGTTTTATGGCCGTAAAACACCAAAAAATGAGGAACGATCATGGCGAAGCTATGACTATTGTTCATTAGGTCATTTTTATGGGATATCAAAATTTTAGGAGATTCGGTGTCGGTCACTCGAATTCATGCAGATGGCGTGGACTATAAATACGAAAATATGAGAATCGTCCTGAATTCTTATTTTATGGCCCTAAACTGCAAAACACGAGGAATGGTCATGACTAAACGATGACTATTGTTCATTAGGTAATATTTTATGGGCCCGCAAAATTTTAGGAGATTGGATCTGGTCACCCAAATTCATGCAGATGGCGTGAACTATAGCACGCAAAAATCTAGGAATCGTCTCGAATTCGTGTTTTATGGCCTTAAAACGCCAAAAATGAGAAAGGTTCACAGCGAAGTGATGACTATTGTTCATTAGGTAATTTTTATGGGCCCGCAAAATTTTAGGAGATTCGGGGTCGGTCGCCTTAATAGCACACGAAAATCTAGGAATTGTCCTGAATTCTTATTTTATGGCCCTAAAATGCCAAAAAAGATGAATGTTCATAACGAAGCATTGATTATTGTTCATTAGGTCATTTTGTATGCCAACAAAATTTTATACGATTTGGGAAAGTGCACCCGAATTCATGCAGATGACGTAGACTTTAGCACATGAAAATCTGAGAATCATCTTATATTCCTGTTTGATTGCCCTAAAACGCCAAAAACGGTCATGGCGAAGTAATGAATGTTATTCATTAGATTGTTTTTGATGATCCCAAATGTTTTAGGAGATTTAGGGTCGGTCGCCCAAATTCATGCAGATGGCGTGGATTAGCACACGAAAATTCGAGAATGGCCCTTAATTCACGTTTTATGGCCCTAAACGCCCAAAATGAGGAAAGTTCATAGCGAAGCGATGCCTATTGTTCATTAGGTCATTTTTATGGGCCCATAAAATTCTAGGAGATTCGGGGCCGATTTTCCGAATTCATGCAGATAGCGTGGCGAAGCAATGAGTAGTGGTTAGTACATCATTTCTCATCGACCTACGAAATTTCAGCTCAATCATTGTTCATTAAAGAATTTTTTAAATCAGCATGAACTAATACACACGAAAAAAGTGAATATAGTCATATTCGTGTTGTATGACCCCGAAACACTAGAAAGTTAAGCCGAAAGTCATGGAAAAGCAATGAGTATTGGTCATTAAGCCGTTTTCGATGGACCTACAAAATTGTAGGCAATTAGAGTCTGTCAAAAAAAAATCTATAAAATCAACATGTGATAATACACACAAAAAGTAGATACGGTTACAAATTCATTGCATGACCTCAAAACATCGTAAAATGAACTAGAACGTCATGGAGAATTGATGAGTATTAGTCACTAGGTCGCTTCCTATGAACCTATAAAATTTTAGGTCAATCAGAATCTATCAAAATTTTTTTATAAAATTAGCATGCACTATTACACACGAAAAAGCCAGTATAATTC
Source organism: Nicotiana undulata (assembly GCA_005239495.1). Lineage (NCBI taxonomy): Eukaryota > Viridiplantae > Streptophyta > Magnoliopsida > Solanales > Solanaceae > Nicotiana > Nicotiana undulata. The sequence continues at coordinate 16,719 of ML242235.1, forward strand.
ATAAATTCGTGTTGTATGATCTCAATACGCATGAAATAAAATTGAAAGTCATAGCGTAACAATGTGTATTGGTCACTAAGTCATTTTCGTTGGACCTATAAAATTCCTGGCCAATTAGAGTCTATCAAGGAAATTTTACAAAATCAACATGTATATTAATACACATGAAAAAGAGGATAAGTCATAAATTTGTATTGCATGACCCCGAAACACCAAAAAAAGTAAACACAAAAACCATGACGAAGCAATGAGTATTGGTCGTTAGGTCATTTCCTTGGACCTATGAAATTGCAGGCCAATCACAGTCCGTCAAAAAATTATTCAAAATCAGCATGTGCTAATATACATGAAAAAGTAAAATTTATGAGTTCAAAATTCTCGTCTATTTAAGTTATTGGGTGTTAAACTAATAAATTTTACGTGTTGAATGGGTTTCTTAAGACGAATACAAAGTTTGGACCAAACTTACTAATTTCGGCCGAACCCGATCTCTGACACTTGAGGCATATATCTGGCAACACAAAAGGACATCGCGTCTTTTATAGCTATAGCTTCTGCTTCAACATTGGTACATTCATGACTCTTGCTCTTGCATGAATTAAATTGCCAAAAACATATCACGTATACATAGAGCATATGAAATTTTCCCTCAATTTCCCCCTACTAGCTCCATCCGTATAATATTTCAATATAGACAGCACGAGGATTTCAACTTTATGAGTTCTAGATTTTAGAATAACAGCTTCAAGTATTAATAACTAGCCGGGTCTTAAATTTAATATTTACAGAAAATTGACAATTGATCTTGAAAAAGTAAAATGACTTCATCAGCCATTTAGTCAGCAATATATCATCATCAAATCATTGCTTAGTAAAAAAATATTATATAACTTAAATTAGAGATTGGCAACTACATACAACCTGGCAGTTGAGTGTGATTCTGCTGTTTTAAAATGAAGGTCCAACAATATATGGAACTAAACAATTATTGGAGACCAAATAAAAATCCATATATAATCTCCGGTAATTTACAATAGCTAGATTTACAGGCTATCAATCAATTAACTACTAGAAGAGACTCTTAGTTAAGAACTTCACTTTCCGGGAACAAAGTTTGTGGCGTAGGCCCAGGCATTGTTGTTAACTGGGTCAGCAAGGTGGTCGGCAAGGTTCTCCAATGGACCCTTTCCGGTGACGATAGCCTGAACGAAGAATCCGAACATGGAGAACATAGCAAGTCTACCATTCTTGATCTCCTTTACCTTGAGCTCAGCAAAAGCCTCTGGATCTTCAGCAAGACCCAGTGGGTCGAAACTACCACCAGGGTAAAGTGGGTCAACAACCTCACCGAGAGGACCACCAGCAACACGATAACCCTCAACGGCTCCCATCAGCACAACTTGGCAAGCCCAGATGGCCAAGATGCTTTGAGCGTGGACCAAACTTGGGTTTCCCAAGTAGTCAAGTCCACCCTCGCTGAAAATTTGAGATCCCGCCTTGAACCATACAGCTTCACCGAACTTGACACCATTACGGGCCAAGAGCTCAGGGAAAACACAACCTAGAGCTCCAAGCATGGCCCATCTGCAGTGGATCACCTCCAACTCACGGTTCTTGGCAAAAGTCTCTGGATCAGCTGAAAGTCCGGCAGTGTCCCATCCATAATCACCAGGGAACTCACCAGTCAAGTAGCTCGGGGACTCACCAGAGAATGGGCCCAAGTACTTGACACGATCAGGACCGTACCATGGACTACCAGAAGATACAGGCTTGGCCTTGGTAACAGTCTTCCTCATGGTAACTTTCCCATTTCCGGTGATTTCAGAGGAAGATGGTGAGAGTTTTACCGTCTTTCCTGCCAAAGAAGGGGAAGAAAGAGCCATTGTAGCAGCTGCCATTGTTGAAAAACTCTTGAATGCAGCTACTACAGAGAAAGAATATTTTGATTTGTGGCTTGATGAGTTTAATGGGCTTGCACCGTCTGTGGATAAATGACTCAAAATTGCCCAGAATACTTATCCATGAATATCAGTATCTGGTTTTTGATTGGTGGATGACAATTTGTAACCTTTTGCATTGTTGTCCATTTGGCAAAGTTCAGCACTGTAATAAATGACGAGATATTTTTAGATACATTATGTTTAAAAAATCTAACCCAATGAAGATTTCCTCGCTTTTAGCCAATAGATATTTGCCACGTTTAATTGTGGATTATTGCAGTATAGTATCCACTTGGCCAGAGCATAAGAGTAACTAATGGTCAGGCATTGCTCAGACACTTGGAAAATTGACAATGAGACAAGAAAAACTTTGATGCTTCAATTGAACGTCTTTTTCTATTTTCCACTCGGTATTCCACATCAGTTTTCGGTCCGATTAATCCGGATTCGCTCTAAAAAGTCTCATTTTAGGGGTAAAGCATTCTATATCAAAAACCTCCATACGTCGTGCTTGAAACAATTGGACCCCAATTAATGTAAAAACTAACGGTTGGAGCAGTAGAAACAGCCTATTGCAGAAATATAGGATAAAGATGCGTACAATACATCCTTGTGGCAGGCCCTTCTCCAGACCCCGTGCATAGCGGGAGCCTAATGCACCTGGCTACCCTTCACAAATTAAAACCTCATTGAGAAATTCATGTCTTATTTTAGTTGTGGCTTTACAGACTTAAAGCATGTGTACTGTCATGAGCGGCTTTTCAACCATGCTCCATGACCCCTTGTACGCTGGCGTCCTGGCAAGCCTCCCAACGCCTAGCGCCACGAACGGCCTTGTGATTTTGGCTGCGGGCATGTGCCTCTGTCGCCCCACCAATATCCCTCGCTAGCGCCCAGCCACAGGCAGCTTGCCAACTGCGCCGCGCGCGCAGATCGTGATGCTAAAGACAAGGTGCTGACAACCGGCATGTTTCTACCTTATAGAAAACTAAGTTCTTTTCATTGTAAATATAGAGTAGTTTTATTCCATGTATTTCCATTATGATTCCCTAGCTTAGTTAGGTCAAGTCTTGTAACTTTGGTTTATTTTTCTAAGCATTATTAGGGGATCAAGCAATCAAAACTTTCTAGCAAGCAAGCAATTCTCTGTAGTGGTCTCTCCCCCTTGACACCGCGTTGCTTTTTGTAATAGCTTTCATTAATGAAATCAAGTTTTCTTTCAATTCTCATTTATGTTCTCTAAATTGCTCTTGACATTGATTTTCCCGTACGGCACTGACAATCTCGTCTAGCAAAGGATCTCAGTTGGCGGACAACAATTGCACTGACATCAGTTTCTTAGCTTTACGTCGTACTTCCAAGGAATCTCAGGAAGGCGCCGCATAACAATATTTGTGTAGAGAACTGCGGACAGCAATTGCACTAACATCAGCTGCTTAGCTTTACGTCGCCCTTCCAAGGAATCTCAGGAAGGCATTGCGTAACAGTACTTGTGTAGAGATTAAATTCAGAAATTTTACAAGTTTCAGTTTTTTATTTTGCAGACTTTAAAGTGATACATGCATGGCAATATCAAACAGACCCACATAAGAAAAACTGTAATATTTACCATACCAGAAGACAGTGTGCAATATAATTTTGCCAGACCAGCTTATAGGACAGTTTGCAATTTAAAGCCACATATTTTTGTAGTAAAAATCTTAGAAAGATTGATGGAATACAATATGCCAAGTCGACAAGAACTAATGCTAGTGAAATCTTGAAATCCAATGAAATTGTAGATAGAGATATCATAAGATAAGAGCAAATTTCCCTCCCCCCCAATATATAGTAATGCCGAAGTAACCATACTACACAACATCTCATTTCTTTATCACTTCAGCCATCAGAAAACACTTCTTTCTCCTTATTTAACTATGGCTGCTTCTACAATGGCTCTCTCCTCCTCTTCTTTTGCCGGAAAGGCAGTAAAACTCTCACCATCTTCCTCTGAAATCACCGGAAATGGGAAAGTTACCATGAGGAAGACTGTTACCAAGGCCAAGCCGGTCTCTTCTGGCAGCCCATGGTACGGTCCTGACCGCGTCAAGTACTTGGGCCCATTCTCAGGTGAGTCTCCAAGCTACTTGACTGGGGAGTTCCCTGGTGATTATGGATGGGACACCGCTGGACTTTCAGCTGATCCAGAGACTTTCGCCAAGAACCGTGAGTTGGAGGTGATTCACTGCAGATGGGCCATGCTTGGAGCTCTTGGTTGTGTCTTCCCCGAACTCTTGGCCCGTAACGGTGTCAAGTTCGGTGAGGCTGTATGGTTCAAGGCTGGATCCCAGATTTTCAGCGAGGGTGGACTTGACTACTTGGGTAACCCAAGTTTGGTCCACGCACAAAGCATCTTGGCTATTTGGGCTTGCCAAGTTGTGTTGATGGGAGCTGTTGAGGGTTACCGTGTTGCTGGTGGACCTCTCGGTGAGGTTGTTGACCCACTTTACCCCGGTGGCAGCTTCGACCCATTGGGCCTTGCTGAAGACCCAGAGGCTTTTGCCGAGCTCAAGGTAAAGGAGATCAAGAACGGTAGACTTGCCATGTTCTCCATGTTTGGATTCTTTGTTCAGGCTATCGTTACCGGAAAGGGTCCATTGGAGAACCTTGCCGATCACCTAGCAGACCCAGTTAACAACAATGCCTGGGCCTATGCCACTAACTTTGTTCCCGGAAAGTGAGTTTGACAAAAGTTGATCTCTAATCTTCAAGTAGTGTGAGACTGAAGTATGTAGCTTGTGAGTGATGAACCCAAAGAAGGATTAGAGTTTATTTTTAGCATTCTTGATTATGGGTTCATTAAAGAGATTGTTATGTGGTGTAAATTGGTTTGGATTAATTAAGGACGAACATGTGAATCTTTCATATTCTTCCTTGCAGTTCCAATCTTTAATGTTGTACTTATTTATGATTTCAAAGTGCTTAGCGATTTAAAATGGTTGTGAAAATACAGAACAAAAGAATGTCCAAAGATCAGTTCTTTGTTGTTTATTTTACTCTATCATATGGTAAAGATTAATTATCATTTTAATCATCTAAATTTTTGACCTTGCATTCTCAGATTTTGGCTGCAATGATGAAGTGTTGCTATAGAGGACATATATTATAACACAACATAAAAATCAATTGCGGCAAAAACTTGACTTTTACGGTGAATGATTGTTATAGAGAGATCTGAGTGTACAATATAAAGATCGGTACAACCCACATTAACCTTCCCAATATTTCATCCCATTTATGCGCAAAATTTACTGGACAGCAAAGCAGAAAGCAGATGGTAATAGATTACTAGTGGAAACAGAACACAACTAACTATAGATGAGAAAACAGCGAAAGGGGGTTAACTGTGTAACAAGAGTTAAGAGTAACAAACGCGCCAACTAGCACTGCGTTAGCTCAGACAATCCTACGTTACATTTAACTCTGAGGATAAACACGCAAAGTACAGCCTCATAGCACGGGGCAGCAGCCGGTCAAGTCCCTTTGGGGTTCATGAACGATGGTTATTTCCACAGAAATTGCTCGAAAGGCCACTTTCACACTCATTACAAGACCCCAATAAAACAAGGAGGCAGCAACATTAGTAGCCGTTTTGCCATATCTGTTGTTGAGACTGCTTTGGCTGACCTTGAGAACCAGCCAACGATGCTGCATCCCGAAGGTTTTGTTGCTGCTGTTGATCCAATGAGATACCAGCCTGAGAATTGTAGAACTGTGGGTAACCCCCCAAAGATCCATAGCTCTGTGACGGCTGCTGACCTTGCCTAAATCCACCAGCCGCTTGCTGATTTTGTCCCTGTAAGCCATAGTACGTGTTGGCAGGAACAGCTGAAATTGTTCTTGAACCAAGTCCATGATGCCACAAAGCTGAATTCTCACTCTGAAACAAAAGAGTGTAAGATAAAGGAGGGCGATACGCAGTGCTGAAAGACAGCGCAGATAGAACCAGTGACATTACACTGCATTTTTAAGTTTTCATGCCAACCATCCAAGGTAGAACTTGACAAATGTAATTAACCAAACAAAATTCAAAAAAGTCCACGTGGCCAACTCGGGTGCTCGTAAGAAAATTTTGAGATTAATTAGTGATAACCAAGTCCCTGTTAGTAAGTAAGGATATTTGTAACCCAAAAGATTAACGGCAAGGACACTAGCGAGTCAAACTGTAAAAGGAGATGTAAACCTTTACAAAAAGTACTGGGGTAGGTATGACCTTTTTCTCTTTTCCAATATTTATTAAGTCTACTTTTCTTCTATACTTGCAAGAAAAGGAATTTACACACTTTCACAGTAGAAGTTACTAATTGAACACCGCCAAAATGACACAAGGTAGCTACTTTTGTTTGGAGGTGGGGAGGGGGGGTTCGATAGGAATAGTTGTGCTTGTAAAAAGAACAGGTTACCTGCTGAAGAGACATCAAATGATTGGTATCCTTGTACTGAGAGCTCAATAAGTCATCGTAACTTAAGTTAGTGCCAGAAGGAGCAGCAGCGGGGTTGATTGGGAAGTTCCCCGGGATAGCAGTTGTATTTCCGAAAGCACCATATCCAGAAGGAATACTGGCAGACTGCGGCAAGCTGTCGACAGAAGCACTATTCTTATATTGCGGGAGCATCGCCGCAAGCGACTGATGATAAGTGCTGTTACCAGGAAATGCTTGTTGGAATGCAGACGGCATATATGGATAGTTCTGATGCATAAAGGGATAACTAATCATGTTGGCAAATGGTCCTAGTGGAACAGTTGGTTGAGCATATGGGTGTACAGTTAGATGTTGCGGTACGGCAGGTCCGGCGGGGACGCTAGTTCCAGAAAGCATCTGCTGCTGAGTAGGCTGTGCTGATGAAAAACCAACTGTCTTCAAAGCCTGCGGAAACACTTTAACACAATCAACTATGACGCACCAACGAAACAAGAGCAAAGGGAGAAAAAATTGGATGGATAATCGAAGTATACTGTGAAATATATATTGGATAGAGGCAGATGCATTACCTCAGGCATGGAAATTGTTGCGCCACTGATTGATGAAACTGAGTTGCCATATTTTGTTGGCATTGCTTGTGTTGTTGGATAAGGGGAATACGAAAGCTCCGGCTCTCGACCAGGATGAACGTTACCAGCCAACAAGGTACTCTGCAAAGAATTTGTGTAGACCTACTCGAATAAAATATCAAGAGAGAAAATTAGGTAGAGCAACAGAAACAATTCTACGGCAGATAAAATGGTAACTCAGATCTCGTTAACATGCTCCTCTAGTAATTTTTTGATACATGATGTGCTTCTTTACTGTTCTGTTGGGGGCATTACAGATATTCCGCTACTTGGAACATTTTCCTTTAATAAAATACTTATTCATCAAAGTGCACCAAACACTATACACCTTCACAAAAGTTAACAAATAGTTTAGCTACTTGGGATTCGTAATCACTGAGGGTCAAGACTCGAGAGAATTAGTGCTATTATATGTTAGAATATATATTAGTTAAAAGCTAGCAAACACCAAACTTACATTAAGCACTTGAAATACAAATCAAAGAGAATGAAACACTGTCAATATTATGTGTCTCCCCATCACAAAGGAGCCACAAATATGAGCGAGTTTACACAGTAAAGAAGACTTACAAGGACCAAAGTACTTCTTTTCCACCAAAACGCCAAAAAAGTAAAGAGTAAAGGTTGAGTAAGTTTATGTGACAGGATCAGACCCAGACCTCAGTTCATTACTTGAATATTATAATATTACAAAACTAAACTTCAAAATAAGTAAGCTGGTGACTCGCGCCCTAGGGTGTGGCCTAGTGAGTTGAGAACATGAGGTCTCAGGCTCAAATCCCAACGGAAGCAGAAACACTAGGTGATTTCTTCCCATCTGTCCAAGCCTTGGTGGATAGAGTTACCTAGTACATGTTGCTTGCTGGTGAGAGGTAGCAGGTATACAATGGAATTAGTCGAAGAGACCGCAAGCTGGCCCGGACACCACAGTTATCAAAAAAAATTAAGTAAACCGATGACTCCTTATCAAAACAGTTATCCAGAGACATGCAGAAGTTTTTTTCCTTAAATGTACAAAACACCTCAATGCATTATTTTCATATTTTCAGGTAAAAGGTCCACACCAGAGTGCAAGAGAAGTATGCGTATGACTTTCAACGGTTTAAGTCTTTACTTCCAATAAAGAACATGTATACCAATGCTCTCAAGGGTAACGGAACACCTAACCAGAGAGGTCACAGAACCATGCAAAACTTTTCGTTATACATGCATCTCTCCACTAGAAAAGAAAGTTAACAGCCAGATAAGCCTATTCCACTCTTTCAAAACACTCTTAAAATATCATCCAATGAGTAAAAAGGCAGATTGCAGAATACAAAGCTAACTAAGCTCCACATCAAAATGCCGCTTGTAACTCAAATATTAACAAAATAGCAACTGCCAACTTTGCAACTCCTGATGCAGCAATTCCTTTCCTAACGCCACTCATAACTAAATATCTAACAGAATTGCAATTCCTTGTCTCACTCGCCGAATACACTAAAACTAAAGTCATCTTCAAACTTGAAGTTCAAATATTTGGAAAATTTTTCGCAAACAACAGGAGATGCATCCCAAGGAGAGAACAGGAAACCATTTTACATCCTGAACAAAAGGCAGATAAAGTTTTCTTACTCACATTTGGAAAAGGAGCAAGACTCTGCATATGAGAACTTGTCTGTGGCTGACTAAATGCTGCATTCAATTGTTGAGCACTTTCGTATGAATAGCTAGCAGCAGAGGACGGATAGGAGTATTGATGCCCATGTTCACTAGTTTCTGCTTTCAGAGATTCTGGTTGTGCAGCAGATGGCAAATCGTAGTTTCCAGAACTTGCATTAGTTCTATGGAATAAATTACTATCAGACTCATTTACGAGAGTTTCGTCACCATAGTATTCAGAAGCCCTGCAAAATAATGTAATTTAAAAATTAAAGAACTAGCCTTTCCCTATGCTTTGCACAGATCTCTCTTGTTTTGTACATCTATACACGGAAAAATATCTTTTTTTACTAAAGGAATATCAGTTTCAAATATTGATAAAGAGAGCGTTGTGTATAATTTTTAGATGGAAAAACGTATTACATCATCAGTTTAGTAGAAACAAAGATGTGATCGATTAACAGATTTACAAACCTGGTGCCCAAGTGCCCAGCTGAAGAACTATCCGCATCCTTTGGTGCTTCTTCCAAGCTAGTTTCCGCAGGGGCGGAGGCATGTGATCCAGAAAAGGACACACCACCAAAGCTACCAAAACTTAGGTGTGAGCAGTCCGCTGTTTGAACTTGAAGATGGTCTGGAATCAAAACGGACGGACCATCTCCATCAGATGGAAAACCCCGATCGGCATCTATACTTAGTTGTTGCAAGTTCGTAGCGACTGAAGAAGCTGAGGCGTTAACATCTTCAACTGCCACAAGATAAAGAACATTCTTATATAAAAAAGAGCAGTACATTAAAACATTTGAATGGCACAACTACTGTTGTACCAACAATCTAATTAGGTTTCTGATATGCTACATATCCATCGGTAGTAGATAAGACAAACAGACTGTCACAATGTTAGCATTAGATAAAGATGGCAGTAAAGTAGTACATTAAGGGGCCGTTTGGCTTGGAGTTTAAGACATACAATCTCCACATATAAATCAACATAAGTTTATACATTGTTCGGTTGGGATTTGAGGAGATTTTAATCTCCAAATAGATATCAGTAATATTAATTAATACAATGTGTGGTTGCTCCTTTTTGTTTTTTCATAAATAGTACCTGCATAGTTATGCGGGCATCTTGTATTATTTTGTGCGGGATAGAATGAGGAATAAGATTGCGGGTATTAGTAATACATGGATTAAAATGCTAAAATGATCAAACTAACCCTCATTATAGTAAGAAATTTTTAATTTTGTTTAAAAAGTAACAAATATTTTAGAGTATACACTGTATACTAATATGTAATCTATCAACCCAAACATTCAACAAGAAATAATCCACAATCCCTATATTACTCTTCCTTCCATAACAATACATACATTACAATTGATGCGTAAAATCCCTGCATAACTTGTTTCTGAGCCAAACAACCCCTAAGTCTGCAGACCGTTAAGATGAACATCCATCACTTTCTATGTTAAATGATGAACATCAATTAAACTCAAAACAATGAGATTAATATGTTAAATGATGAAATGCATATCTCATGCCAAACCAAAACACACATATATTCATTCACCTTGCTGATGCGCAAAAGTGTGATTCTGGTGTTGATATTGGTAGAGGTAATTGTCATCGAGAGAAGCACTATCAGCATTATCATCCTGCAACTTTCTACTGGAGAGAGAACTACCGAGATCTTCATTAGCTCTGTCATCTCCCCCTTGTGCCTCGTCAATTTCAGTTTGACGATCAATTCTGTCAAATAACACGACAGATGGATCAGGATGTTGCACGAAATCAGTGGGAGGCTCCGAGACAGCTGGCTGGCTAGCAGCTGATGGCTGCTCAATTAACGGCCATTCATCGTTCGCAGATAGCTGCTGAGATGAATAATCCCCTGGTTCCTGATGTACCTCGTGAACCTTCAAATGGTCATCAGAAAACTGCACATTATGATGTGATGCACCATAAGGAGGTGGTGCCCGAACATCGTTTTGGTTGACACCAATAGTAGTATGGTGAGATACGTTAGGTACACTTGGCACTTCACTCTTTGGCCTACCCATTTTCACAATATCAGCCATTGATACTTGACCTGGCACCCCGCCCCAAGTAGGTTGATATCCAGAAGAAGGCTGTGAAGCAGCTGAATGACCATCAACTACCGCTGGTGCCAATTTTTTACTTTCATTTCCAGCAGCATTACTGTAACACAATTCAAAAGCATAAAAAGGAATATCAAAAACTAGCCAAACATCCCCAAAAATAGTTTGAACAACTTAACATGCATGGTTAAAAGGATAGATTACAAGAAATAATTTTCTTATGAGTATATTCAACTTGATAATTTGATTCAGCAATTAAAGATTATTACCACTAATTAAATCTGGTTGTTCAAATACATCTTTATTATGATAAGAACTTCTCATTAATGCAAAAGAGACATTGACAAAATCGATATTTCTCCATAATCTTGTATTGACCAAATCGATATTTCTCCATAATAAAAGTTACAAAGCATTACAAATACAGAAACTTCACGGATATACAAGAATCCATTATATTTAATTTTTCTTTCTTAGCCAAAAGCCTGACTACAAAGAACATTAAACTCAGGACACCACAAATGAATCAAACAAAGATAGAAATTTCGAAAGCATAAAAAGAGAAATAATTTATTCTTCTTTTCTTTATCCACTTACTCTTACAACCCCATACCTTCATGCGTGTATGTATTTCAAACGAAGCACATATTTTTAACATAATTGCTACTACAATTCTCAAAGAAAACTGGAAAAGAAAAGCGGTTACTTTAGAATATAATCTGAAAACTGTAAAATTGCATGCACACAAAACTTAAAACACAAAATATCCCTAATACCCATAAATTAATTACAAAAGAAGAAAATAAAACACAACTTAACATGCATGGTTAAAAGGATAGATTACAAGAAATAATTTTCTTATGAGTATATTCAACTTGATAATTTGATTCAGCAATTAAAGATTATTACCACGAATTAAATCTGGTTGTTCAAATACATCTTTATTATGATAAGAACTTCTCATTAATGCAAAAGAGACATTGACAAACTTAATGGACCATGCTGCAGGGATCGATGGATTAATACACTGTTACCACCGACAGTATCTGAAAGCAACTGATCGTCTTGTAAAAAAACTAAACCTTTTAACAAGACAACAATACTAACCTGACGGCGGTTGGTCTCCTATCTATGTTACTTCCTACAACTCCAGGGGTTGAAGAGAAGTTGTTTGTATGTGATCCACTTTCCTTTCTGTAAGCAGGAGCAGGCTTGGTAGACTCTGTCAAAGTTGGTTACAAAGCAAAATGATCCAGTATCAGACAACACAACAAATTAAACACAATTTAAACTTTCTCTTTCAGAAACTGTGCATTAACATGCATATACCTGACCCGCCACGCCCAACATATCGTTCTGCACCAGTCCTGCTGCCACGGCTTGACGTGCTACTAGAAACCCAGGACCTAGACTCAGTTGTATCCTTATTCTGAACCAAATATGAACAGAAGTAAAGTGACAGATATGAACAGCTATTTGAGCAAGCAACATAACAACCCATTAAAGGCACTTTTTCAAGGTCAGTTATAAGCAAGCTACGCTTCAACAAAATATTGCTACGTATCAAATGGGATGTGTAGTGCCGTGCCCCCAAGATTATACCAGCATATATCAAATAAAAGGAAAAGTTAGAACAGCAACAATACAGAAAGCAGGACTCTATCGATATAAAAGTTTAAAGACTTCAAGAAATAAATTGGTTGGGAGTTTATGCTTTAGTAATGATTACGAACCTCTTTTCTCTTTTCTCGTTTGCTCTTCACCTCATGAAAAGTATCTAGCCAATTAATAAACATCAAATTAGAAGGTGATAAGAATATCAACTTATTCAAGCAAGGAAGATTGACAAAATAGTAACAAAGTTTTTAGCATTATAACTACAAAGATGTCAGTATAAGTAACTATTACCGAGCCTAGGAAGAACATGATTAGCAACAGAAGTTCAAATTTTCTGCAGCTTAGGCATTGTAATAGGCTGAAATCACCAGAAGAATCAATCTAATGCATTTTCAGCGCCCGACATTGATTCTTGCTCAATCTCAAAGGCAGCCTATGTTATCTCAAGATAAGTTCTAAATTATGTTCAAGTACGGCATTCATAAATAGTATCAGAATGCCACCTCTCATCTCACATCTGACTGAAGCATACAAATTTGTAATGGCTCACAGTAGCTCCTACACTATTAACAATAAGATAGGAAATCCACAAATACCTCAGAAAATACAAGTGAAACAGTAGCCATCTCAAACTGAATAACCGGTCCATAAAACATAAGGACGAGTCAAGGATCGTGCCAAACGTGATTTACACCACTAGTTCTTCTGAGATTTTTTCAATATGCATGCCATCAAATCAAATCTTTTTGTTTTTCTATAATTGTGGTGTCCGGGCTAACTTGCAAGCATCTCGACCAATTCCACGGGGTACTTGCTACCTAAGTTGCTCGGACACGGGTGCGGGTGTCCGATAGGGGTGCGGATCTTGAGGTCGGATCTTTCAAGATGTAAATTTTAAGATTCGGGGATACGGATTCTGTCAGAAATTTTGTAAAATACTTACGTATAGCTTGTAAAGTGTGGATTTTCTTTTTATTCTCAAGTTGTAGATGAGTAAACGATTGGTTTCCTAGATAAGATATGCTATTTTCTTCAAATTTACCCTAGTTTTAGTTCTGATTTCGGTAATCAAATTGTATCTCGTCTCAAATTTTTTTGTTCGGCGTGGTCAAAGTACCCAAAATTGTTTGACCAGATCCAGTACGGATCCCATATCCACACCCATACTAGTGTCGTGTCAAGACGGGTGCGGCACCTAAACTGCCATGTTGGAGCAACTTAGCTTGCTACCTCTCACCAACCAAGGCTTGGACTACCATAAAATCAAATCTTGTATTGACCAAATCGATATTTCTCCATAATAAAAGTTACAAAGCATTACAAATACAGAAACTTCACGGATATACAAGAATCCATTATATTTAATTTTTCTTTCTTTAGCCAAAAGCTTGACTACAAAGAACATTAAACTCAGGACACCACAAATGAATCAAACAAAGATAGAAATTTCCAAAGCATAAAAAGAGAAATAATTTATTCTTCTTTTCTTTATCCACTTACTCTTACAACCCCATACCTTCATGCGTGTATGTATTTCAAACGAAGCACATATTTTTAACATAATTGCTACTACAATTCTCAAAGAAAACTGGAAAAGAAAAGCGGTTACTTTAGAATATAATCTGAAAACTGTAAAATTGCATGCGCACAAAACTTAAAACACAAAATATCCCTAATACCCATAAATTAATTACAAAGAAGAAAATAAAGAGCTTAGTTACTATGAGCCCGTTAGGACATAAGAAAATTTTCCCTTTTCTCAAAAAAAATTCATTTTTTTCCTAAGTTTGTTCATAAAATTTTCGAAAATTTAAAAAATTCCAAAAAACTTCTTTTCAAAATTTTCACTCAAATCACTAGCAAAACAATCAAAACAACCGAAAATTATATTCATGTACAAACACAATTCTAAATGTCAAATACCATTTTCACCTTTTTTTGGAATTTTACAATTCTTATGTCCAAACGCCCACTATTTATATATATATATATATATATATATATATATATATATATATATATATATATATATATATATATATGTTTAACATAATTGTTACTATAATATTTAAGAAAATAAGTTTCTTTACTGTATAATCTGAAAACTGAAAATTTGCATGAAATACTCAAATAACCATAAAATTAATTACAAAAAAAAAAACGAAAAAGAGTTTAGTTTTAACCTTGAGAAAGAAGCTTATTCACGGCTTCGTTAGGGTCCATATTACAATCTTTGAGCACAGCATAGATCTCAGCTTCAGTACAAAAATTAACAATTTCCTTTAAATTTTGTACCATCTTTTTTGAACCTCCTGGTATTATTGATTCTACTCCAATTCCTCCTCCATTTTTACTACTACTGTTTTTTCCTCTGTTACTACTCATCCTCTCTATGTAAAAGAGTAAACAGAAAAACAGAGAAGTGTATTCTACTCCAGTAGATCTATTTCAATTGGAAATACAATCAATTTTTCAATTGAATTTTGAATTGACGGCTTCGGTTATGGCGTTTTTTTTCTTCTAGAGGTGAGAGGTGAAGGGTGAAAAGAATCCGCGGCGAAGAGGCGATATCTAATGAGAGGAAGTTTTGGTTTTATTTCTGTTTTTTGTTTTTTATTTTCTGTTTTATTGCCTAAACAAATCCCTACTCCCTCCCGTTCAAAATAAGTGATTTTTTTATAATTTTCGCATAAATTAAAAAATCCATCTTTTAGCACTAATTAGTAATGAAATTGACCATATTAGCCTTTAATATCTCACATAAATACTCCTAATACATACTCCAATACTATTTACTCCATGGACAACAACAACAACAACTACCCAGTAAAGTCCCGCAAAGTGGGGTCTGGGGAGGGTAATGCGTACGCAGACCTTACCCCTACCCGATAGGCAGAGAGGTTGTTTCCAATCGACCATCGGCTCAGGAAAGTAAAACAAGAAAAGATAAGACAAATCATTAGTAACTCCAGCAGAAATCGCAAAAATAATAGCCTAAACATGAAAGCATAAAATAAATGACATGCCATAATATCAACCAGAAACTACCATCCGGGAGCACAATACAATACGCAAGCCATCTATGGTAAACCCTACCCAACCCCGCCTCTCCCCGGGAATGAAGTAAGTAAAGTTCTATGTTCCCCTATCCTACAACCCTGATGTTTGGCCTCCAGACCTTCCTATCAAGGTCCATGTCCTCGGTAATCTGCATTCTTGCCATGTTCTACCTAATCACCTCTCCCCAATACTTCTTAGGCCGCCCTCTACCTCTACTCGAGCCAACCACCGCCATCCGCTCACATCTCCTCACCGGGGCATCAAGGCTTCTCCTCCGCACGTGCCCGAACCATCTGAGCCTCACTTCCCGCATCTTCTCATCCATCGGGGCCACCCCCACCTTCGCCTGAATGTCTTCATTTCTAATCCTATCAATCCTAGTGTTCCCGCACATCCACCTGAGCATCCTCATCTCCGATACCTTCATCCTCTGAATATAAGAGTTCTTAACCAGCCATCACTTTGCCCCATACAACATGGTCGGTCTAACCACAACTCTATAAAACTTACCCTTGAGTTTCGGTGGCACCTTCTTGTCACACAAGACTCCTGATGCAAGCCTCCATTTCATCCACCCTGCCCCTATACGATGAGTGACGTCCTCGTCGATCTCTCTGTCCCACTGAATCACCGACCCAAGGTACTTGAAGTTGTCCTTCTTGGGGATGATCTGAGATCCAAGCTTCATGCCCATGCCTACTTCACTCGACTCGGCGCTAAACCTGCACTCCAGGTACTCTGTCTTAGACCTGCTTAATTTGAAACCCTTAGACTCGAGGGTCTGTCTCCAGACCTCCAACCTCTCGTTAACACCGACCCTCGTCTCGTCAATCAGAACTATGTCATCAACAAATAACATACACATGGCACATCCCCTTGAATATGGTGTGTTAGTGCATCCATCACCAAGGCAAATAAGAACGGGCTAAGCGCAGATCCTTGATGAAGCCCCATAACCACCGGGAAATGCTCTGAGTCGCCTCACATCGTCCTAACCCTAGTGTTAGCTCCATCATACATGTCCTTGATCGCTCTGATGTAGGCTTCCGGCACGCCCTTCGCCTCCAGACACCTCCATAGCACCTCGCTAGGGACTTTGTCATACGCCTTCTCCAAGTCAATAAACACCATGTGCAGGTCCTTCTTCTTATCCCTGAATTGTTCCACCAATCTCCTAACAAGGTGGATAGCTTCCGTAGTAGAGCGACCCGGCATGAAACCAAACTGATTTTCGGATATAGACGTCGTCTTCCTCACCCTCGCCTCAACCACCCGCTCCCAGACTTTCATGGTATGACTTAGTAATTTGATGCCCCTATAGTTGTTACAACACTAGATATCACCTTTGTTCTTATACAATGGCACCACTATACTCCACTTTCACTCCTATGGCATCCTCTTAGTCTTGAAAATCACATTGAACAACCCATACAGCCACTCCAATCCTGTCCTACCCACACATTTCCAGAACTCTACCGGAATTTCGTCCGGCCCGGTCGCTCGGCCCCTACTCATCCTACGCAACGCCCCCATGACCTCCTCCACCCTAATGCGCCTGAAGTACCCAAGATCGCGATGACTCTTTGAATGCCCCAGCTTCCCTAACTCTATATCCCGATCCCCCTCCTTGTTAAGCATGCCCCGAAAGTACGACTGCCACCTCTGCTTAATCTGAACTCCCCCATCAGAATTCTACCATCCTCGTCTTTGATGCACCTCATTTGGTCTAGATCTCGAGCCTTCCTTTCCCTCGCCTTAGCCAACCGAAATAACTTCCTGTCCCCGCCTTTTTCCCCTAATTCCTCGTACATACGGCCAAACGCCGCATTATTGGCCTCCGTGACCGCCAACTTTGCCTCCTTCCTCGCCACCTTGTAACTCTCCATGTTCACTCCCATCTCCTCCTCGCTTGTGCTCCCTGCCAACTTAGTGAACGCTACCTTCTTCGCCTCACCTTTTCCCTGGACTACATCGTTCCACCACCAATCGCCTTGATGTCTGCCTGAATAACCCTTTGCTACCCCTAGCACATCCCGCGCCGCCTCCCTTACCAAGTTCGCCGTCTCCGACCACATATCGCTCACGTCCCCAGAACTTCTCCCAGCACCACTATCGGATAACCTCCTTTCCAACTCCTGGGCTTTCTCCTTAGTCAAAGCTCCCCCTCTAATCCGCGGTCATCCCCGAGCATCCCTCATCTTCCTTTTCACCCAGAGACCAACGTCCATCACTAAGAGTCATGTTGAGTCGCGAGGGACTCTCCCAGAATAACCTTGCAATCCTTGCACAACCCTTTATCGCCCCTTCTAAGGAGGAGGTAATCAATCTGAGTCTTCACCGCCGAACTTTGGAAAGTAACCAGATGCTCCTCCCTCTTCTGGAAAGACGAGTTCGCAATCAGCAGCTCAAAAGCGCTAGTGAAATCTAGCAGCGAAATGCCTCCTCCGTTCCTATCCCCAAGGCCAAAGCCGCCATGCACCTCGCCATAGCCACCAGCAGCTGCCCCAATATGACCATTAAAATCCCCTCCAATAACTAACCTTTCAGAATGGGGAATACTACTCACCATCTCGTCCAATCCCTCCTATAAGCGCCTTTTAACCTCCTCATCCAGGCCTCCTTGCGGCGCGTAAGCGCTGATAACATTGAGGGTGCATCCACCAATATCCAACTTAATAGACATTAACCTATCATTCACTCGCCTAACCTCAACCACAGACTCCCTCAGATCCCTATCCACCAAGATACCCACTCCATTCTTACCCCTCACGACCCTAGAATACCACAGCTTGTACCTGTCTACATTTCTCGCCTTCGACCCTACCCACCTAGTCTCCTACACACAAGCTATGTTGACCCTCCTCTTCTGAAGAATCTTCGCCAACTCGATGGAGTTACCCGTCAGCGTGCCTATGTTCCACGACCCAATCCTCAATCTACTTGCTACTGCTTTCCCCTTCCTACCATTGCCTCCCTTCCCAACCACTGGCCCGCTCCCCACCCCCTGCTCACCCCTCTACCCACCCCCACCCCTACCC
>ML242235.1:35237-54873 GCA_005239495.1 Nicotiana undulata
CCCCCCCCCCGAGGACATGACCTTACACTACCATCCCTGGCCGCAGCCACTATACCTCCGATAGACTACGGGAAACACTAGCGCACACACGAACTCTAACAGTATGCTTAAAATGATGCTAGCTAAATAACCACAATTCAACTTTTGTAAAGGATAGACAAGAAAGCGAGAGGTACCAACTCCCGATGGAAAAACCTGAAAGTATGCCTTGATGCGCCCGAGGTCCACTCCTGCCAACTCTTGCACGCCCCGGCCAGTGGTGGTCCGCTCTTCACGCCCCCACACCTCAAACTCGCCTCGTCAGCCGCAACTAGTAACCTGAAAACCACACACAATCACCACGAAAAAAGGGGGGGCTGCCTGAACCGGCAAAAAAAAGAGGGAGGGTGGACTGCCTAAACCGAAAAAAGAGGGGCATGGGTGATAAGAAAGGGGGGGACGTCGGCAGGGGTGGTATGAAAGAGGGGGGGACGCCGGCAGAGGTGGGGTTAGGGGTGATAAGAAAGGGGAAGAGAGAGAGGGAGAGGAGAGGGGTAGAGAACAAGAAAATGGGGGAACGCCGGCACCGGCGCTGTCGCCGGAGAAGGGGGGTGGCTGAGGGAGAAATGGGGAAGAGAGAGGAAAGGGGGGAAAGAGGGATGACTGGAGGAGAAACGGGGAGAGAGAGAAAGAGAGAGGGAAATGAGGGGGGTGGTCTTACCAGTGTCCGGCGCCGGCAGTCCCGCTGGAGATGAGATAGTCGACGGGAAAGGGGGGGGGGGGGGATCTNGGTCTTACCAGTGTCCGGCGCCGGCAGTCCCGCTGGAGATGAGATAGTCGACGGGAAAGGGGGGGGGGAGGGATCTGACCGTTAGAGAGAGGAAAGAAGAGAGAGGAGAGAGATTCTTCAAGGGGTGAAGAGTCCAGTAATAAGGTGCAAACACTAATGAATAATATTTACTCCATGGGCAATGTAGGAAAAAAATAATTAATTAATTCTCGAAATCTAGAAAAATCACTTATTTTGGACCACAATAAAAAGGCCAAAAATCACTTATTTTGGACCAGAGGAAGTATTAGTTAATTTGGATGGTTGTTACTTATTCTATTGTATTGTATTTTCACTTTAAATATAATGTTTATTTTGATTGTTACTTTATTTTTATTGTATCGTGTTGTTGAATCCATCGTTATGTAACGACGAAAGGTGCCCCTTTACAAAACCACATATTTGATGTGGTGGCATCGTTTCTTTGCTTTTTCCCATTCATCTAGCCATTTTTTATTACTTCCTCTGGTTCACAATAAGTTATTTTTTGGCTCTTTTATTATGGTCCAAAATAAGTGATTTTTTGAGATTTCTAGATGAATTAATTATTATTTTTCTACATTTTCCTTGGAGTAAATAGTGTTGTAGTATGTGTTTATGTGAAGACGTAGTAAAGGTTAATATGGTTAATTTTATTACTAATTAATATTAAGAGGTGGGTTTCTTAATGTGTGTGAAAAAATCTAAAGAATCACTTATTGTAGACCGGATGGAGTATTAAATAATCATATTTTTTCTTCATCCTATTTTTTTTTATATAATAATTCTACTCCGTATCCTATTTTTTCTTAGCAATGTTGCAAGTTTATTCTTCATATTGTTGGTTCGTGACATCATGAAACGCGACGGCAAACAATATAATCTATCCAAACATTATATTCATCAATCAATACAATACAATACAATACATTATAAAACGACATGTAACAACAATCCAAGCAAGCGGAGAAAAAGAACAGTCTGGTGCACTAAGCTCCCGCTATGCGCGGTGTCCGGGGAAGGGCCGGACCGCAAGAGTCTATTGTACGTTGCCTTACCCAAACAAGCGGAGGGCAAACTACAAATTATTCGATAGATCAAAATAATTTCGCTCTCTAATCAATAGTATATAAAATATTTATCTTTTATGTATATAATAATTATATTTATACACTATATATATATATATATATATATATATATATATATACTATTATTGTTTTTAAAAGCAACTAAAAATATTTTCTAAATATATAAAAATCTCTCTCTTTTATGATTTTCTCTCTTTTTCTCTCTCTCTATATACCTTTTTCTTTGTAACTTTTGGTGTTTTTTTTTGTTCCTATTTTTTTGGACTTCCTCCCTTCTTTACAACTTTTGAACTATCGTCATTATTTCAACTATAATTTGAAATATCATTTATAAATTGATATTTTATTTATAATTAATCCATAATTTTGATTTGAAGATGAGAAACTAATTTGATAAGCATTTAAAATGAAATATTGATTTACAACACTTTAATTTATTTTCAATTGAAATTCATATACAAACATTGTTTAAACTAACTTAGATATATGTTATTCTCTTTTATATTTTATGTAAGTAAAAAATATGGATAGATTGCTTTCCCTGTTGTAATTACTATTACGATTACATTCAGAAATTCTGCCTTTAAATGCTTGACTTATATCTATTGGTATATGGGCTAGAATAAATGTGAAGCATGCAGAGAATAATACTTTTTATCCATATGATGCAGTAGGCAATGGGATCCAAATGATTGTCGAATCATTTGTTTGAGTAGTACTTTTAGCAATATTTTTAAAAAGCACTTTCGAATAATCAATTACAAAAAATATATAGTCTTGATGGCGCCTAACTCGATCCGCTAGATAAGCCAACAACAGTCAATACAATTTAAATGGAATTTATAGGAAACGATGAAGAATTATCTGAACATTTACATATTAACCCAAGGACTGGTAGTACGAGTCATGAGCTTCTAAGAATTCGAAATTTACCAAGCTGGTATAAATAAATACATGATCTGTTTGAAAGTTACACAAACAGATTAGCAAAATCTAAAACTACCAAGGACGAGTGGCAGCTATATTGCGGAATGCACAAACATCTTCAGAGTCAGCTCCCGACATCACCAACAACTCAACTCCAAAATCTGCACGCAAGGTGCAGAAATGTAGTATGAGTACAACTGACCCCATGTACCTAGTAAGTATTTTGTCTAACCTCGTCGAAGCAGTGACGAGACTTTATAGTTAAAAGATACTCACTGATAAGACCTGCACCGTAAACTAGCAATAGAACTATGCTACAATATAACAGAAAAGAGTACACGAAACAAATATGCAAGCAATAATTGAGTACTAAAATAGATCCCAATTTAACCTTTTCCAATATCTCGACCAATCTTTTCGTTAGAACGAAAACCAATAACCACGATAGTCACTCCATAACTTTCATAGCGTGAGGAATGTACTTCAATTACATGGATACACACCCTTCGTGCATTTATCTCATCCTCGCCAAATATGTGTATAACAATACCAACCGGATGGCTGAAATGTCGATAACAAAAATGACAAAGTACGAAATACGCACGCAACAATAATGAATGAGGATATACACATGGGCAACAGTAATAGTACTAGGCGGAAAGCATAGAATTAACGGCAACAATTAGGAAAAGAAGAGTATAAACATTATTTAACTAGCATGGTGGAGGCTTAGATATAGATATAACAAATAAGAAGGGGACACATGATCTTTATAAGTTAACAAGTAGAGACATGAATGGCTAACATGGTAGAAGACCTGTACTAAAGTGCAACAAAACAGATGTGGCATGGATATAATTATAACACCAGGAAGTAGGCATGGTATTTGCAAGTTAAGCAAGTAGAAGGCATGGGCAACACAACAACATTTGAGATAGAGAACAAAGACAAAACATTAACGACAAATCACATAAGAACCACAAGTACGACAATAAAAGCTTAAGGTAAAGACATGAGCGTATCTACAAAGAAAGGATATCACGACATAATGCACGTCTCTCGTCCTCACTTGCACAGAAACACCCTTCGTGCCATGAACTCGTAATAACATAAAATCATGATAATATATATATGCAATGGCACTGCATCACGCTTCGTACTTTTACTCTCAAATGAAATGGCACAACATCACCCTTCGTGCTTTACACTCACATAACATGGCACGTCATCACCGTTCGTGCTTTTACTTTCAAATGATATGTCACCTTCGTTCTTCACACCTCCCTCACATGATAATATATGTATATATATATGTATATATATATATATATATAGGTACTGCATCACCATTCGTGCTTTATACTCTTCCTTACCAAGCATATGTATATCAATGTCAAACAAGCTAGGAAGCATAAATAACGTCAATGAGGGTGTTTAAATGAATATTTCAAACGAACTCCATTCACAACTTTTAAGCCAACAATAGTTCAATAAACCCTCAAGAACCATATTATTCAAGTATTTCAACAAACCTCAAGAATGATCTAGAACACGAGTATAGAATCTAAAATCTCAAGAATATCGGCTGGAGCAATGTGTTGATGATTAAGCATAATGATGATCGAATTAGACACATCAATGTTTTCTCAGAATTTCCGTTAAATTTTGATCAAGTTATAATAAACTAAATCTAGGTTTCTAACATTTAATTCTATATTCTTAGTATCTATGAGTCAAGTAAGACATTAAACAAGAAGGTCACGTAATCCTACAAGGCACAATTCATAGCATAATCTACCCCCGAGCATGATTAATCCTGGCACATGCATATTTGCTCGTCACCTCATATATGTATCACCCCCGCACTTAGGAAATAATGTCAAATAGTAGGAAAAATTTCCTCAACAAAGTTAGGCAAAACACTTACCTCCAACAAGCTAAATCGATACACTAGAAGCGCCATCTCGCTCAAATCTTACTCCGAATGGCTCGAAATTAGCCAAAAGCAACTGAAACACATCAAATAATGCTGAAGGAAACAAACTCAATCGATAAAGATAGAATTCTTAATCAAAAACCAAAACGGTCAAAAATCACACCCGGGCCCGCGCCTCGGAACCCGGCAAAACTCACAAAATCCGATAACCCATTCAATTGCGAGTCCAACCATACTAGTTTCACTCAAATCCAACTCCGAATCGATGTTCAAAACTCAAAAATTCCCAATATGAAACTTTAGTCCTAAACCCCCAACTTCTTCTTTAAAATTCATCAACCAAAAGCTAAAATCGAAGATAGATTCACGAAATATAACCAAAATCGAGTAGAGAACACTTACCCCAATTCATATGGTGAAAATTGCTTCAAGAATCGCCTCAATCCGAGCTCCATAGCTCAAAAATGCAAAAATGGCCGAAACCCCCGAAATAGAGTACTTTATAATCTGCCTAAGCATTTCTCTCATGCGAACGCGGGAAGTCCATCGCGTTCGCGATGAACAAAATGCACTGCCACCAAAAGACTCTATGCATTCACGATAAACCCCACACGAACACGATGACCACTAATGCCACAGCTTCGCGAATGTGACTCACATTTCGCGATCGCATTGAAGGATTCTCCAACTCCTAGCTGCCAAACCTCAACACTACTCGAACGCATATCCCTACACGCGGACGCGAAGAACACCACATCAATCCACCATGAACGCGACCAAGGAAGCGCGAACACGAAGAACACCACATCAATCCACCATGAACGCGACCAAGGAAGCGCGAACACGAAGAACAAACCACTGCACTGACCAAAATAGCCATCGCGAACGCGTTGCTCCATCCGCGATCGCGAAGCACAACCGAAACACCAGAAAGCCAGCAATAACAACATGGTCCAAAATAGTCCGAAACCTGTCCAAAAATCACCCGAGCCCCTCGGGACCCCGTTAAAATATACCAACAAGTCCCAAAACATAACACGGACCTACTCGAGGCCTCAAAACACACATAACAACATCGAAACGACGAATCACACCTCATATCAAAATCAATGAACTTTGAAACTTCAAACTTTCACAACCGATGTCGAACCCTATCAAATCACGTCCGATTGACCACAAATTTTTCACATAAGTCCCAAATGACAAAACGAAGTTATTCCAATTCCCGGAATCACAATCTGAATCCGATATAAGAAAATTCACTCCCGGTCAAACTTTCCACAAATCAACTTTCGCCAATTAGTGTCATATCCTTCTAGAAACATCCAAATGCAAATCTAGGCATACGACCGAGTCTAAAATCACCATCCAGACCTAATGGAACCATCAAAACTCCAATCCGAGGTCGAATGCTAAAAAAGTCAAACTTGTCAACTCTTCCATTTTAAAGCTTAAATCTTGAAGTTCATTCTTCAAAATCGATTTCGAATAACTTAAAACCAGAGCCGATGATTCACACATGTCATAATACAGCATGGGGCAATACTCGTGCCTTCAAACTACCGAAAAAAGTGCAAATGCTTAAAACGACCAGTCGGGTCATTACAAACTTTTTATTATTTTTTTATCTTGATTCAAATAAAAGTATAAATATAGATTAATTAAGTTTTTTATCGGAGAAATATGTGAAGTTTGTAATCGTTTGCTAGTAGCGAGAAAAACTAGCTTCAACGCGTACCACTTGAACTTTCTGGCCAATATTAATCATTTTAAATCTTATTAATATAATATGGTCATTTTTAATTTAGTCACCCAAATTTAAACTGCCAGGTATGTTGAGGGTGTGCTATTCGGTTTTCGTTTTCCTTGTTTTTATGTATGAATTTTCTTTATTTCTCCCTTTGTTTGTTTGTTTCTTCCTCAGGTTCCAAAGTAGAATGTATGATATTATGTACTTAAATAGTTAAATACTTTATCTTATTCTGCTCTTTTAGTACGTTGTATGGATTCGTGCATGGATTTTCTTGAATATATATATATATATATATATATATATATATATATATATATATATATCAAATTGTTATTAGACATCACTTTTACTTCAACATTGTATTTGTACTAGAAAATTCATTAAATATATATAAATATTTAATTGCGAATCCAATAACTAAGAGTCTGTTTGGGCATACAAAACTTTTTCTTTTTTTAAAAATGTTTTTTCAAAACAATGTTTAGTTATACCATTCTTACCAAAAAATTTAACTTCACTTGAAAATTCAGTTTCAAATTTGAAAAACTGGTTTTCACCAGTTTTTCAATTGAAACTGGGAATTTGCTAGTTTATAGTTTTACAAATTTTACTCTATACTTTTAAAATTTATAAAATGACCCCATCAATTATTAAAGAATAACTTGTTCGTATTCATGTTGTTTTTTACTTAAATTCCTTCTCTGTGTATTAGTAGAATTAGAAAATGTGATACTGATTTGACATCTTCTGTGTGTTGCAATAAAGCAGAATATAAGTAAACAATAGTATTTTGATTATTTATTTCAAGCAGGATAATCAAATTGGGATATTTTTGATATTTTTTTACAAGTTGTGGGGGTGTAATTATATTTCATGATTTTGAAACAAAAGACATCCAAATATGTTGTAAATATTATAACCAAACACAACTTCATCTTCAATTGAAATTTTGGTAAAATTTCAAATTTCTTTTTTTTTTTTTTGAAATGTATGTCTAAATGCCTACTAAGACAAGTTATGGGTTATGTGTGACAAATTCAGAACCTGTAAACTTCAAATCCTGACTCGTTGATCACTTCAGTTAATTGATGCAACCAAAATTGTGCTAATAATGGATTAAGTTCTAAACTTTAGTTACTAAAGATGGCTTATAACTCATTCCTCCAACAATTTCAGAAGGTTACTTGAGTTGTAGTGTTTACCTCTTAGTTAATTTTGTATGAATTGGCTCTAGAGTCGAATGATACTCACCTCGGATGTTTACGCTAAATCAATAAAATATATCATGATTAAGTAATAGATATTTATATACAAGCAAATATCATGTTTATTTGATATAAACCAATACGAATAAGTTTTGCAAGACAATATTGCATGGCCATGAGTTACTTTTAGGTTAATTTGTTCGGATTCGGGTGCGGGTATCCGATACGAAGACGAATTCGAGTATCGGATTCGCAAAATCTAAATTTTAAGATTCGGAGTGCAGATTCGAATTTGGATACGGGTGCAGACATTCGGCTAATAAAAAATAGAGCTATAAAAATATTATAAATTTTGAGAGATATTCTGTGAAATACTTACATGAATATTGTAGAATTCAAACTTTCATTCTCCAAGTTGGACATTATTCTTTCATTATCCTAAATCTATTTAATTTTTGATTTTGAGAAATCAAAATCTCAATTTTTCTTCCAAATTTGTCGATAAAATCCGGTCAAAGTTAGTTGACCGTATCCGATACGTATCCCACTCTCGTTCCCGTCTTGTATCATGATGGGAACAATACCAAAATCGAAGCGTCCGCACAACTTAGCTCTTAGAATCTGGTCAAGTGGATTTTTCAAGAATCCATTGTCATACGTGGCAACTTTGCATTGGTTGTAAAGAGAGAGAATCTAGGTTGGATATTTTGATTAAGATATGTATCTAAAAAATCTAGTCAAGTTTAACGGTGCAGAACTTAGCCAAATGGACATGAAACGAAGAAAAGTTTAAACAAAATTGTTATACACCAAAAGAAAACAGATAACGATATTCTAGGATAAGGACTTTGGTCCTTTGGAATCATTTATATACATTTAGTGCAAGCCTATGAAACTCAAACCACAAATCAAATATTCTTTGTGTAGTAGCTGCATTCAAGAGTATTTCATTTTATTTCTACAATGCCTGCTTCTACAATGGCTCCCTCTTCCTCTTCTTTTGTTGGGAAGGCAGTAAAACTCTCACCATCTTTCTCTGAAATTACTGGAAATAGAAAGCTACCATGAGGAAGACGGCTTGCAAGGCCAAGCCTGTCTCTTCTGGTAGTCCATGGTATGGTCCTGACCGTGTCAAGTACTTAGGTCCATTCTCTGGTGAGGCTCGAAGCTACTTGACTGGTGAGTTTCCTGGTGATTATGGATGAGATACCGCTGGACTTTCAGCTGAACCAGAAACTTTTGCTAAGAACCGTGGAGGTGATCCACTGTAGATGGGCCATGCTTGGAGCTCTTGGTTGTGTCTTCCCCAAATTCTTGGCTCGTAACGGTTTCAAGTTCGGTGAAACTGTATGTTTAAGGTTGGATCACAGATTTTCAGCGAAGGTGGACTTGACTACTTGGGCAACCCAAGTTTGGTCCATGCACAAAGCATTTTGGCCATTTGGGCTTGCCAAGTTGTATTGATGGGAGCCGTTAAAGGTTACCGTGTTGCTGGTGGGACTCTTGGTGAGGTTGTTGACCCACTTTACCCTGGTTGCAGGTTCGACCCATTGGGTCTTGCTGAAGACCTAGAGGCTTTTGCTGAACTCAAGGTAAAGGAGATCAAGAATGGTAGACTTGCCATGTTCTCCATGTTTGGATTCTTTGTACATGCTATAGTCACCGGAAAGGGTCCATTAGAAAACCTTGCTGACCACCTTGCCAACCCAGTTAACAATAACGCATGATCCTACGCCACAAATTTTGTTCCCGGAAAGTGAAGTTCTTAAGAAAAGTCACCTCTTCTATTAAATTATCTGATGGCCATGTAAAGTTGTAAATTACTAGAGATTATATGTGATTTTTGTTCTAATTGTGTGGTTCTTAGTTAACATAGAAACGGGCGCGAGTAATTTTGCAATTCAGAGGTATTAAAACCAATATAATAGTAACAATAACTTCCTCGTACACACTATCCTCCCCGACCCCACATGTGGGATTTCACCGGCTTTGTTGTTGTTGTTAACTACGTGGGCTAGAGGCATATCTGTAAAACTTCTCCAATGTGGCTTTCACATTTAAAAAAGAAAAACTTGGGTGATGTATATGCAACAGTTTAATGGCTGAACATGTAGAAACCTGAAGTGTTTTGTTTTTGTAGCGGAATTGGCACTCCAAGAACTCAAATGTTGCGCGAGTTCCAAAATGTAGCTTTAGCTTTCATAGACTCTAGCTCACAATTCAAACGAATAAATTCGCGCAATTTATCATTAATATCTCTGACGTTATCATACAACAGAAATTCAGAATCAGACTCAGAATCAGAATCAGAAACATCGATTGTACTTGTATTCTCTGCATTATTTTCAATTCCATTCGATTTCTTATCATCATAAATCTATTCCATCACTTTTACCTGACTTAATTCACAAATCGTAGCTGAATCTTTCTTAGTAGTCATTGACGTCAGTTCTGTTGGTACTCTGTGTTCGAAATAAAAACAAACAAACAAATGTTAGTTTAATAAACAAAATATAATAATTCCGAGCCCACAAGTTGCTTGTGTGTCCTTACAGAATTTAATGTTCTCGCCGTTATCAAAAGTTTCGGATTAATTCCTCCTAGGATAGAACAGAATAACTATTCTGTGATAGCGGCACTACAAATCACAGAAATTCAGCGAACTCAACAAACGGAGCAAATCACACTTGATACTTTGTTTATGTGAAAAATAAATGCAACAATGTAGAAAGGAGGAGAAGTTTTTTGGACTTTTTCATGTATAAAAATTGAGGCCAAGCCTCTAAATTTATAAACAAAGGAAGAGTGATATGGAGAGGTGCAATCCAAAGGTGCCTCTTCCATTTCCCATTCACACCCTTTAAAGAAAAAGCGCAACAATCCCCCACATGAATGTGAAATGGACATATGTGTAAAAACATGTATGAAAATGTTGTGTGATTCGCAAGTAAGGATTAATCACATATGGATAAGTAGGTTTCCCTTTGAACTTTTTGTAGTGAACTTATGTCGGATATACTCGGTCATTCGGTAGAATTAATATCTTTGAACCCTCGAACTTTGGTGTATACCTAGACAACCATAAGTCACACAATCAACCCTTAACCGTCTTTGGTTCTCATTGTTGTGTTCATTTCAGCCATGAACACTACCTGGTTCATAAGTGCATAGAGAACTGGCCTTACAGAATTCTCCTTGAAGTGGATTACACTTCACACTTACATAGGTGATTTCTAAACGTGTTATCCCGTAGATACACTATTTGATATACTCCGTATCAAACTTAGAAACCGTTAAAAAGTCTTAACGATTTATGTTTGGTACTGAACATTGTCTCATCACGAGAATGGGCCAAAAAGAAATTTTATTCGACAATGTTGAACCGTCATTAATGACTTTGTTTGAGCTCCTTAAACCTAGATCTTAGGATCTCCAGCCTTCTAGGTAGAGTTACCGCCACAATGACTTTTCATCGGCCATAGTCTCATTCCCCTCGATGATCTTTCAACTACTTCTCCAGTTAGGCCTTTTGTAAATGGATCTGACACATTATCTCTTGACTTCACATAGTCAATTTTTATAATTTCCCTAGAGAGTGTTGCCTAATAGTTTTATGTCTTCATCGTATATGACAAGATTTTTCGTTATACATAATGCTCCCAGGCCCTTCGAATTGCTGCTTGGTCATCGCAATGTATGCATATAGGTGCCAATATTTTGGGCTAAGAAAGAAATTCCGTGCAGTTCAACTTCTTCACCGGCCTTGTCTAAGGCTATAAACTCAGCCTCCATCGTAGAGTGGTCAATGCACGTTTGTTTGGACGATTTCCATGATATGCTCCTCCACCGATTGTTTTGAATCAGTTGAAACGATGACCTAATGTGCATCATTATACCCCTTTTATTACCGCGGTATACTTATTGTAGTGCAAAGCATAATCATGAGTATATTTCAAGACTCTTTCATTGTCATGAAAGTTGAATGCGAACTTCCTTATGTCGTAGACTAATACGTCTCGACTTTCAATTGCATATCATATTATTGAATGTACATAATGTAGAAATAGTTTATTATAACAATAGCTGGAATGATTGGCATCAGTTGTGTCCACAACTTTTTAATATATAACACATTTCGCAATCATTTCGTCATTTTCAAGCATTTGTATGCTATTTATTCATACGTCTATATGATATGAAAATTATAGCACCTTCATTCATAAAATAATTCCACCTTGTAATGGATTTTGGTCATGTTCAACGGTAGGTTCACTCATTATAGACCAACATACTAACAAATATATACATGAACGGTCATATGTTTGTACAAAACACACAAACACACTTTTCATGAAAAGTTACAGTCTTCCAGGTGACACCCTTTCATAAAAGAGCTAAACATTATAAATTTTCAAGAAAGAATAAATCATTTCTGGAAAGGCACGTAAACAACTTTCGAATTTGTAGTTTCATCACTAGTCATCATTAAAGACTGAACAAGTAATGAATTCACGACTACCATATCAATATCCCTAAGGATTCGTGGGGTTCGAAGAGTTATATCAGTTAACTCTTCTAGATAATATATACATCGCATTTAGCATTAGCTTTTGTTATGCGTAAGCTAAATGCTCCCACATTTCACATGTTTCATGTGCCTTTTCTATCAACATATAATCCATATATAAACAAACAATGACTACATAATTTAGAGAATTCTTAATGTAAATACATTAGTTTGAAACCATTTGACAACATTCTCTAGTCAAATTTCGCATGCCATTGTTTGGGTATTTATTTTAGTCCGTAAATTGACTTAACAAGTTGATACACCTTCTTTCTTTTCCAGAAACCACAAACCCCTTCAGGTTCTTCCATATAAATTTCTTCCTCCAAATCTCCATTTAAGAAGGTTGTCTTTACGTCCATCTGATGGATTTCAAGGCCATACACGATGGCTAACGTTATTACCATTCGAATAGATGTAATTCTCATTACCAATGAGTATGTGTCAAAGTAATCTAGACCTTCTCGTTGTCTTTTGGCAATCAATCTTGCCTTATATTTGTTAACAACCATCAACTTTCATTTTCCTTCTAAAAATCCACTTAGAACCCAAATGTTTATTTCCTGCAGGAAGATCAACCAATTCTCAAGTATGGTTATTTAATATGGATTATATCTCACTATTGACTGCTTCTTTCCGAGGAAGACATAACTTCTTTCAAAGTTTGAAGCTCATTTTCTAACCAAAACGTCAGAAAATCTAATCTAATAGAAGTAGTTGTCCTTTGACGTTTACTACGTATTGAATTCACCCCACTACGTAGTTGCCCTTACCTCATTCTGTATGAAAATCTGAATATTTTCAACTATATGCAATCACTCTTTTACTTGATTTAATTATTTATTTTATTCTCTCACTTTTGGAAAGTGAAGTAAATTTGGTTATCAGTAACCTGATTTTCTTTAATATTGGCTTTGATCACAAAAAATACTTTTGGGTTAAACAACTTACACTATAGTTATTGTGAGTAGGTGAGGGATTACGAGTTTAATTGCTAGATTGCAATAGGTTGTAATCTAAAGTTGCTCAGTTAATGAAGTTAAAATCCTACCAGTGTAGATAGCGGTTTTTAATCTCGTGAGTTGGAAGTTTTTCATGTAAATATCGTTGTGTTCTTTACTTATTGATGTGTTCCGTGGGAACTGATAGAGAACCAAGTTCTATGTATAGTTGGGTGGATACTTAGTTTACATCAAGTAATTAAGAAAGAATATATTAAATACCTTTACTTTTCCTATCCACGTGATTCATCGTCGGAATTTGTTTCAAGAAGCCTTTGATCATGTCTACTTGTGCTGTTGTTTTGTTTCTTTCTTTGATCCTCGTAGTTGTTGTTAACAGGAAATTAGTTTATTGAGAATAGTTAGTACAATATTTATGTGTAATTCATAAGTAGTTTAGTTAGCTAGTTATAGTAGTTAACTATAGTTCAGTTAGTTAACCACATTAGTTAATCACATTAGTTGGTTGAGTTAGTTGGCAATTACATTTGTACAAATACTCAGTTAGCAAGAGAAATGAACCACGTTTTCATTTCCTCAATTGATCCTCTGTCCAAACTCTCTCTCTCTGAAGCTTAACCCAGATTCATAAATGGAGGTCGGTTAACTCATGTTCAAAGTCACAGATCGGAGATTCTCATCTCACAGAAATTGTGTAATTCTCCGAAAATCGTTAATTCACAAGTCTTCGATTTCTTTTCAACTCAATTTATATCCTCTTCTACTTAGATTCATGGCGACAGACAGAGAAGTTCGAGAAACCACCACAAATTTGGATCCAACCAATCAACTTATATGCATCCATCGGAAAGTGCTGGAACAATTTTGGTACTAGTTGCTTTTGACGGAACCAGCTATAGATCATGGAGGAGAGGTGTTCTCATAGCACTATCCGTGAAAAACAAAGTCGGATTTATCACTGGAAAGTGTGTGAAGCCTGATGCTGGAGACGCGACCTACAATCAATGGGCACGATGTGATGATATGGTAACATCGTGGATTCTAAACTCACTTTCGAAGGATTTAGATGATGGCCTACAGTATGTCAGCGATGCAAAGGAGCTCTGGCAAGAGCTTGAAGACAGGTATGATCAGACGAATGGGGCAAAACTTTATCAATTGCATAAGGAAATTAATGACCTAAGCCAAGGAACTTTAGACATAACTGGATATTACACAAAGATGAAGAAATTATGGGAGGAACTTAACACTTTAAATGCACATGCACAATGTGGATGTCAATGCACATGTGGTGCTAAGGCAAACATGTACAAAACAGAACAGGATCGAAGGCTAATTCAGTTCCTAATGGGACTTAATGAAGTTTACACAGTTGTTAGAGGAAGAATTTTGATGATGAATCCCCTACCTAGCATTGAGCAAGCATTTTCTATTCTCATTCAAGAGGAAAAACAGAGAGAAATTAAACCACATGGTTGTTTGGTTATGGAATCTACTTCTCTGAATGTAAGTGCTCCAGCAAGCAACATATTCAGGACAAATTATAACTCACAAGGACAAAACTCATATAGACCAACTTTTCCCCCAAATAGATCCAAATTGTACTGTGAGTATTGTAAGAAACAAGGACATACTAAAGAAAAGTGTTATAGACTACATGGTTTCCCACAAGACTTCAAGTTCACAAGGGGTACAAATACAGGATTTGTTGCAAATGTTCATGGACAGTGTGAAAATGTGCAAACATGCAGTAGTGAAGATGCTGATAATGGGAGTAATTCTCAGAACCTGACAAAGGAACAATACTATCAACTGCTGAGTCTGCTGGAGAATTTCAAGACCAACAACACTGGAGATAATTCAAATATAATCACAAGTGGTGATGTGAACTTTGCAGGTATTCTAACTTGATGTACTTATAAAGAGATTGCTGAAACAACCATGTGTAAATGTTCAAATTCAATTGTTGACTTATGGATATTAGACAGCGGTGCTACAAATCACATGACATATAGAAAATCCCTCCTAACCATTATCATAACCTTACCTTATCCTTTTCTTGTCACACTACCTAATGGATACAAGGTAAAAGTAACAGAAATTGGTGATGCCTTACTCAGTCCTAAATTGGCCTTAGTTAGATTCCTATATGTGCCTAGTTTCAAGTATAACCTCATTTCAATTCATTCCTTAATAATACATCTTTATTGTTTAGTTAACTTCAGCAAATACCTTTGTCTGATGCAGACCCCTTTAATGAAGAGTCCTCTGGAGATTGGTAAGGCAAGAAGTGGACTATATTTCCTTTGTTCAAAGTGTCACAGTTGTTCCAACTCTACTTCACCTACTGTTTCAATTCCTAGGTTACCACACTCTCATGTTTCCATTTCTGATGACAATGTTAGTAGAAAAAGGGATCAGACACATCCATTTTATTCATTGTCTACTGTAAATAATCCATCTCCTTCATTGAACAATGTAAATAGTAATCACTCATACAATAAAACTGTTCCTTTTACCATAAGTTTTGTATCTCCAGCATGCTCTATATTACCTAAAACTGCTTCTACATGTTCTGCATCTCCTGGAGACAATGTTGATTATTTGTGGCACAACACACTAGGACATGTGCCTTTTGTAAAAGTGAGGAGAATAACCACCATACCAACCAATTTTACTCCAAAACAACCCTTCATTTGCTCAATCTATCCCATGGCTAGACATACTAGACTACCATTCCCTGAAAGAACCACTTCAGCCACCAAGATCCTTGAATTACTTCATATAGACTTGTGGGGTCCCTATCACACTCCAACACATGATAACTACAAATACTTACTCACCATAGTTGATGATTTTAGTAGGTCAACCTGGATTCACTTGTTGAGTTACAAAAGCAACACATTCCATGCAATCAAGTGTTTCTTATCTATGATTGAAAACCAATTCAATACCTCCGTTAAGACTATTAAATTTGACAATGGTCTGGAATTTATCAACAATGAAACTATGACATATTTTCAAGACAAGGGCACAGTACACCAAAGAACTTGTCCATATACACCACAACAGAATGGTGTAGTGGAAAGAAAGCACAAATACCTACTTGAAACTGCAAGAGCACTCCTATACCAATCCAACCTGCCAATAAAGTATTGGGGAGAATGCATCTTGACAGCTACCTATATAGTAAACAGACTGCCATCCAGTATTCTAAACAATAAAAATCTTTTCGAACTCCTATATAACAACAAGCCCAAGTATTCTCAACTCAAAAGCTTTGGTTGTCTTTGCTACCCCTGCACACTAAAAACTCATAAAGACAAATTTGAACCAAGAGCCACACCCCATGTTTTTGTTGGTTATCCTTTTGGTACAAAAGGCTACAAAGTTCTAGACTTAGTCACAAAGAAGATACATGTGTCCAAGGATGTAACTTTTCTTGAAAGTATTTTTCCTTTTGCAATACCACATGATCATTCCAATTTCCCATCTGTTCTACATTTGTCAAACTCAAACCAATCTTACCCTCATTCTGGTTCAAAAGAAACAAGTGATTGTAGTGGGAATGATGAGGCTACACCAATTTCTGTAACTAATGAACCTGTAGTGGATACCACTCAACATGTCTCTGCACCTAATTCACCACTCATCCCAACAACATCCAACCAAGCAACAGATACACACACATTACCAGAAAATGACCTCAATCTCCAACCACTCACACAAGCACAACTTTCTGAATTAGGAAATCCTAGGAGATCAAACAGAACTCACATTGTTCCTACACACTTAAAGGACTATGTATATTCCCTACCAACTCTTCAACATCATCAAAACACAGAATCAGAACACCACACCTCACTTACATCCTTCAACACATTTTGTAACAACAGTCATGCACCATTTAATGTCTTGCATCTAGAAAGTCAGCAGTTACTTAGAAACATCTCACATGATTGTGAACCATCTTCTTATGAGGAGGCATCTATGAATCCTTCTTGGCAAATGGTCATGACACAAGAATTTGAGGCATTACATGCCAACCACACTTGAGACCTAGTTGAATTACCTACAGGAAAGAAGGCTATAGGATGCAAGTGGGTATACAAAGTAAAGCACAAGGCAGATGGAAGTGTAGAAAGATTCAAGGCAAGACTTGTGGTGAAGGGATACACACAAGAAACAATGATTGATTATACAGAAACCTTTTCACCAGTGGTGAGAATGACCATTGTCAGAACATTGATCAGCATTGCAGTGAAGAGAGGATGGAATATGTATCAACTAGATGTAAATAATGCATTTCTTCACGGAGACTTACATGAAGAGGTGTACATGGAGATTCCACAAGGCCTAATGACACCCAATGAAAATTTAGTGTGCAGACTCAGGAATTCATTGTATGGATTAAAATAAGCCAGCAGGCAATGGTATGACAAATTGACTCAATCATTACAATCTAGAGATTTTCAGCATTCAACCAGTGATTACTCACTATTTCACAAGAAACATGGAAAGTCAGCAGTATTTGTGGTTGTATATGTAGATGATGTGATCCTCACTGGCACTGATTTGGAAGAAATTACAGAATTGAAGAGATTCTTGCATGATCAATTCAAGATAAAAGATCTGGGAAAGCTACATTACTTCTTGGGACTGGAATTGTTGTATAAACCTGATTGAGTGTTGATCTGCCAAAGAAAATTCATCATGGACATGCTTAAGGAGTTTGACTGCATGACATATTCTCATGTTAACTCTCCACTTGATTCTGCCATCGAGTTGAAGAGTACTGAAGGCAAACTACTATCTGATCCAGGATATTATAGGAAGCTAGTTGGAAAGTTGAATTTCTTGACAAACACAAGGTTGGACATAGCTTACAGTGTCCAACACTTGAGTCAATTTATGCAAAGTCCAAGAGAACCTCATTTGAAGGCTGCAATACATGTTCTCAGGTACTTGAAGAAGGACCCTACATTGGGAGTATTATTAGGGAATGATCACAACTACACTGTGAGAGCATACTGTGACTCGGACTGGGCTGCTTGCCCGGATTCAAGAAAATCTGTAAGTGGTTACATTGTGCTGCTTGGGGATAGTCCTATAAGCTGGAAGTCAAATAAAGAAACTACAATGTCACTTTCCTCTGCAGAAGCTGAGTACATATCAGTCAAAAAAGTTGTTGGTGAATTGGTATGGATAAAAAGATTGCTAGAAGAATTGACTGTCATGTGCACCAATCCTATCACTGTCTTTTGCGACAGTCAAGCAGCTGTTCACATTATAAGAAACCCTATATTCCATGAGAGACCGAAGCACATTGAAGTGGATTGTCACTTTGTCTGGGACAAAATAAAGGAAGGGCTAATTGATCTGTACCATATCTCCACATCTGCTCAATTAGCTGACATTCTAACGAAGGCCTCACTGGAATTAAGCATGCTGATCTACTCAACAAGTTGGCAGTGAGTTCCTCACCTCCAACTTGACGGGGGATACTGAGAATAATTAGTACAATATTTATGTGTAATTCATAAGTAGTTTAGTTAGCTAGTTATAATAGTTAACTATAGTTCAGTTAGTTAACCACATTAGTTAATCACATTAGTTGGTTGAGTTACTTGGCAGTTACACTTGTACAAATACTCAGTTAGCAAGAGGAATGAATCACGTTTTCATTTCCTCAATTGCTCCTCTGTCCAAACTCTCTCTCTGAAGCTTAACCCAGATTCATCAATGGAGGTCGGTTAACTCATGACCTCCATCTTTAACACAGTTGATGTTAAAATTTCTTCTTCATCCATATCTGTAATTAATATCAGAAAAGGAATGATGCTTTGAGCTTAATTAGAAATGTAAATGCATTGATAAACTGAAGATGAAGAGAGAAACTTACGGTTTTCGTAATATCAAACCTCTCTATAACAGTCTCGTTTGTGTTGAATATTTTGGGATGTTACAGCGAAGTGCTGTTATAAAGAGCATATATTATAACATAACATTAAAATTGACTCCGGAAAAACTTGATTTTTATAGTGAAATATTGTTATATAAGAATGTTGTTATAAAGAGGTCTGACTGTAGTCGTTATTCCTTTGCATGCATGCACGCGCCCAACTTGTTAAATTTGTAAGTATACGTGAAGAGGGAATAGAAAAATATATTAAAAGTTCATAAAATTTCGGAAGATGAAGTGTGTGTTTGGTTTCATATTTGGTTCAGTTAAATGTTTGAAAAATATTTTTCTTATCAATACATTTTCCTTCGATTTCATGAAAATGACTTCTCAAATAAGAGGAAGAAAAATATTTTTCGAAACTCGTCAATTAATGGTGCCAATCCTCCCACCCGCACCCTCTCGCCCACGACCCCCTTCACCTTCACCCCTAGACTCACCCCCCC
>ML242236.1:0-11055 GCA_005239495.1 Nicotiana undulata
ATATTCATCCCTATTTTGTGTATATTCGTTTCACTCCCCAATTGTACATATTCATTTTACTTTTCGTATCTTACTTTATATCTTTTTTTGTAATTTTCATTAATAGCTTAGCTTCTTATTTCCTTGAGTAGCTTCTTTTTGAATTTGTAGCTTCTTTTTACATTTTTTCGTGATCAATAAGCCTTTGAATTTCTTAATGCCACGGTTCTTTCCAAAGGTTGATGTGGTGTGTGAACGTGGTGGCTCTTCCCAACGATAGATGGCATGATAACCTTATTAAGGGATTGAGTCTGTTTTTGTTTTTGTTTTGATATATAGTAGTAATGAATAAAAGTGTCTCAAGTAGGCTTCACTTGGCACGAACACATTTACCTTCGACCTCATGGTTAGAGACAAGATTGTTGACGAGATTATCTTTAGTTGTGACCTTTAGACTCTTGAGTTGACTAAAACTATCATCAAGTGGTTTCTGTAAGCCATCTGTGATCTTCAATATTAGCTAGGGGTGTGTGGGCCCTAGACTCTATTCTCTTTAACAATCCAGTAGCTTGAGAGGTGAGGTTTGAATTGCAAGTCCAAGTCCCGTGCCAACAAGTCTAGAACTTGCTCGAATGTTTTTCTAGGCAAAATTCTAAGGGTAGCTCGACTTGAGAAGTGATTATAAGCTCTCCTTGGTCCCATTTGAACTTTGAGAACTTCCATAGCCTACCTTTACCACATCCTTAGTCAACCCATTTGAGCCTAAGCCTTTTTCATTCGATAACCACATTACAAGCCCTCATCCGTCTTATAATGACCCTATGTTGGCACCCAATCTTTCCTTAGCACTCATGATGAAGAATAGGCGAAAACATAAGTTTGGAGGAGAGACGAGGAATTTCAAAATGATGAAAGGTTCAAAGAACAAAAAGAATTCATGGAAAGGAAAGGCAAATAAAAGGATGAAAAGACAAAAAGAAGCATGTCAAAAAGAAAGTAAAGGTTGAAAAGATTCAAGAAAACAATGTCGAAAGGAATGGAATGATGAGGAAAGGAGAAAAGTGATCGTCATGAAGAAGAAAGAGTGACAGTGTGTCCCTCTAGTTCCCTTAAGGAAGAAGAAATTACTCAAGGAGTCAAGAAAGTATGAACCGAATTGAGAAAATGGAGTGCTTAAGGAAAGATGATACCATCATAGTTCATTATGTCCGACTTTGATCAAAAAGGCTTCATTACATCCCGCTAAAGCCCTATAGGATTTCAAGTGGAGTGAGCTTACATTAGTGGTGATTTACATGATGGGCAAGCTTATGGTACTTAGAGCCGGACTTGTGACATTATTTTGAGAGTGATGAGCGCACTTCTATACAATCCTTGTTTTGAGTGCCACATTCTATAAGGTGAGATTAGATCATGGAGAGTAGAGGAGGAGGAGTCTAGGTTCCACAATGACCTACGTGAGAGAGCGAACTTTCTTGATGAATTGTTTCATGATGCTTTTTTGTCACATTAAAACTATGGAACTCAAAAGGTCATAGCATGATGTTGTTGATAATACATTTGTGTTGAGGGTAATTGTTAGTCCCAATTGATGCTTGATGAAGTCACCTTAGGACAGCTGAAACTTTTCTTTCTTTTTCTTGTGGAGGTGGGAATTACCTTGTTTGCTTGAGGACAATCAAAAGCTTAAGTTTGGGGGAGTTGATAACTAGAGATTTTAGCCTATTATTTGCTCTAATTTGCTTAGGTTTTGGGTAAAGATGCATGAAGGTATTCTCGAAAACTAACTTAATGTTCTTGCTTGCAGGGTTTGGTCAAAGAGGTAAAGAATCTATAATCCTACAAATTTGCACAAGTTAAAGCTGGAAGATAGACCGCTGACCGCGCTGGAAAAGCGCGGCCGCGTAGGGTTCGACGCGGAGGCGGATACTATTACGCGGTCCGCGATACTGAGGTTCGGAGAAGCTGCATTTTAGAGCAAACATCACCGCTGACTGCACAATAAAAGCGCGGTCACGAAACATTTGGCGCGACCGCGATAAGATTTACGCTGACAGCGGTGTTCGAGATTCAGAGGCCCTGCAAATTTGGCTCAAATGAAGAATGCGGCCCGCACCTAAATTACGCAGCCACAAATTGACCAAATGCGGACGCGGTGGTAATTATGCTGGAAGCGTAATATGAGGTTCAGAGACTTTGCAAGTGAAGCCTTACAGAAGAACGCGGTCCGCGTCCAAAATACGCGGCCGCAATTGAAGCTTACGTGGACGCGAATAAATTTATGCCGTTCGTGAAACCCAGTCCAACCCAAGCCCAGAATCAAAGAAACGCGGACCGCGCTCATTTTAACGCGGCCGCGAAAGCTCAAACAGGGACGCGAAAGATTTACACGTTCGCGAATTCTCCACAGGGGCATTTTTGTCTGGAATTTTTAGTTGTGTATAAATAGACCTTTTTGACATTTTAGGTTAAGTTTTGTTTTAGGGAGCACGTGAACAGCTGAACTTTACCTCTTTAAGTAATTTTAGAGTAGTTTTATCTTTAATAATTAGATTTTCTTGTATTTGAATATTATGGCTATTATTTCATATCTATCTTTGATTTCTACCATTATCATGAGTAGCTAGACCCCATAGCAAGGGTTGTGATCCAACCCTAGTGTGGGTGTCTAATGGGTCTTGAGTTTTAGAGCTTAATTGTTTATTGGTTAGTGATATTTAGCTTGTTTCATGTTTTAATTGTAGAATTGGTGGTTGCAAACACTGATTCGTGCCTTTATGACTTGGGCTCTTCTTGAGAAAGAGGGACTAAGTCTAGGAAAAGTGGGCTAACAAGGTATTGGGGTGCATTCAAGATATTGATAGCCTCAATTAAAGGGTTAAACCTAGATATAGTAATACCCGCTTGAGCCAATTTCACTTGCATGCATGAATACCCATTTGGGCTTGATAAAGCCAAATCGGGCAAAGTCACTCAAACTACCGAGAGGTATAGAGTGAGTATTTATGTGTGAAGGTTATATCATGACCCAAATTATAACAAGATATTCCTAGATTCTCGATCCCATTAGATACTCACGTAGGCGGAAGTCACTTCCCTAGTGCCTTTTATCACTTGAAAAACGCTCACAAAAATATTGTACTTAGATTACTCTCTAGCATTCATTAACATTAAATTATAATAAAAACAATCACAACTATGGTTAGAAGTGAAATTAGAAACAACACGCACATCTGGATTAGTTAGAAACCCAACTCCAAACCAAATTAACTCTCTGAGGAAATCGATCCCCACCTCATCGGGTAAAACTGTATCGACCACTCCTCGCTACTTTATAGTGGTGTAGGGTTGGAACCGATCATTGCTCGTGTTTGATTATCCTGTGTTGCTGAGCATGCTCAACGCCAGTCTCAGAGAGAGACTCTTGAGGAGATTCATGCTCGTGGCTTTGACCTCACGACCGATATCGAGAATGCAAAGGTGTTGGAGGACGAAGCCAGAGCATTACTCTCTGATGATGATGACTCTGGGAGCGCGAGTGGATCCGAGAGCGAAAGAGATGAAGATGAATCTCCCGGGAAGGATGAAGATGAAGCTCCCGAGGAGGATTAGGCTCTTACAAATTTTTTCTATTTTTGGATTTTTGTGTAAGACCCTAAATGGTGTTTGTAAATACTTTTGCAATATATGAAAAATCCTTTTTCTATCCGGTTTGTATCTGATTTCCGTTTCGTGAAAACTTTGGTTTGCTTTCCCCTTATAAAATTTTTGATATACGTTAGGCCTTGTGAGAGAATTTTGTTGAAATCGTATTTCTATGGCCTCTATAGTCGAGTGAGTACTTGCTCGAACTTAGAGTAGAAAAAACCCTTACGTTTTTTAGTTAAGCGAGGGCAAGTCCTCGAGCTCAATAATGTAATGGACTTTAGGCTCTTGTATAGACCCGACATGGCCTCTAAAGGATGGCTATTTTCCCCCTCTTTCGGCTTAAAGACTTAAAATTTCTTATGCCTTAGCATGTATTTTTTATCCATTGGGTTTTTTGAGGGTTTAATGTTGATCGAACTCCCTTTGCCTTTTGTGCCTTAACACAAGTTTGTGTTAGGATAATTTGATACCTCTTAAGTCTTTTCGAGAGTTTATTTTATCGAAGCCCTTTCGATTATTTTTCCGAGGGTAGCCTTTTTAAATCGGGTTTCAAAGAATTCAAAGGCTTGCTTTTATTGCAGGATCCGGATGTCTCCGAACAAATTTAGTTTGGTTGTAGCCTTTGGGTATGCCTATTGGTCTTATTTCCCAACAAAACTTCGCACTTGTTCGAAGCGTTAGTCCCCGAGAATGATGGCCTTGGCCTATAAATCGAGGGGTGCCTCTTTCAGGTCTTATGGATTCGAGTTTAGATGACTCGAGCATGTTGATTTTCGACGGTAGTCCTCGAGTAGAGGGGGTTGACCGTTCGAGGTTCATTTGTTCTTGGACCTTGAGCCATTTTTCACAAAAATCATATGCGTGGAGCTTGTATAGTAGAAAGTTTTCTTCGAGGAACAAGATATTTGATAAGAAAAAATGCTTCTTTGAATAATTTAATCATGCGTACATGTTTTTCCATTGGGACTCGACTAATCTATGTGGACACGGTTCGTTGGACCGTTTGGCCTATTACAAAGTTTCCCTATCGAGACCCTTTTGACACGAAGTATTTTACTTTGATGATAAATCATCCGAGGGTGATGCCCCCCAGTATTCGAGGTTGAATGTAAGAAAGCCTCGGATACTGTTGAATTAACCCCAGGTAGAACATATAATTGTTGCCTCGTTAAAAACCTCGCCGGAAAAACCCATTCGGGACAAAAACCGATCTTAGGAAAAAAGAGTGCAACGCGTGCTATAAAACCTGTGGTCTCGATATCTTTGATCGAACACCTGCAATAAGTTAGTATCGAATAT
Organism: Nicotiana undulata; assembly: GCA_005239495.1. Taxonomy (NCBI): domain Eukaryota; kingdom Viridiplantae; phylum Streptophyta; class Magnoliopsida; order Solanales; family Solanaceae; genus Nicotiana; species Nicotiana undulata. The sequence goes on from ML242236.1 coordinate 4,927, forward strand.
AAATGAAAAAGGTAGAGAGTCATACCTTAGCAATGGTATCGTTTGAGTAGTGATATGTTCCAATTATTTGGTAGTTGTTCGTCGTCCATCTCGCCAATATTATAAGATCCCTTTCCGGCGATATCGAGGACTTGGTAGGGTCTGTCACGACCTAAACCGAAGGACCACGACGGGTACCCGGTACCTTACTCAACCGAGTACCAACTTAACGTATCTTTCTTATTACATCATCATTTACACGTGGCATACGGGCCTAATAGGCCAACATGATCATTTATAAACTCAAAACATAGGCCGATAAGGCCGTACAATCTTTCACATACGTGACATATGTCAACAAGCCTCTAAGAGTACATAAACGTCATACAGGTCGGGACAGGACCCCGCCATACTAATCAGTACATGTCCTAATCTTACTGACCACATAAGAAACTCCGGAGAAAATGGAGTGCACCAACACCTTCCGTTGAGCTGATAGCCTACTTGGAGGACTCTCGACCTGTCTATTAGGACCTGCAGGCATGAAACGCAGCGTCTCCAGGCAAAAGAGACACCAGTACGAATAATGTACTGACTATCTAAGGCACATAAATAAGTACATAACATACATGGAAGAAATATAAAGTAAATGAGTCAACTTGTAAGTCTGGATAACTCTGTAATTCATGAAATAATTATAGTGTCATGCATATATGTGTATGAATGTCATGTCGTGCATAGGTACATATTTCATAACATCATCAGGCCTCTGAGGGCATCCCATCATATCATATAATATCGGCCACTGTGGGCAAAATCATCAACGTTTACCAGTTGATCAGGTTGTGGTGCGTATATAACGTCGTCTGAGTCATGCGTCATTGTACATGTATGAATGCATGAAATGCATATGAAATACATTAATAAAATCTCTCGGTACGTCATAAGTCCATTATGCCTCTAATTAATATCATGAAACAAACTTTACCAACATACGTATTTTCGAGACCCATGAACAGAAGATAATAATAATTCACATGGGGAATCAAGAATATAGACACCCCTAGCATTTCTATGAATAGAGTAAAATAAGAACATTGTGTATATTACACTGTTATTTTTTTGGTCTGAACTTGATCTGTCATTGAAGCATGTTGTTACATTCTGCATATTTAATCTTATCTTGAAATAATGTGAAAACATTGTGCAAAATGAATGTGAAATTAACATGTTGTATAAGTTACTCAACCTGGAATGGCTCTAAACTCTGCAATTTATGTAGAGGAATTTTTCTGTATGAACTCTTATTCACCATTTGGATTAAAAATTACCTTTATTTTACAAATGAATCTGAATTTCATTTTTGTATATAAAGAGTATAGGAAGTTGCTTCCAAAATGCGTATATGCGAATGACAGAACAAGTGAGTTCCGTCGGGCAATAATCCGGTTGTATGAATTTTGTTTCTTCTGTATAACTTGGATCATGCCAAAAGAAAGAGGGAATAGTCTTAACATACCTGAGCCGATTCTCCTTATTTCTTTGATTTCCTTTTTGTCCAGTTTGTAAACAAATGATATCTCAATGTTAGGCATGCACATTAGAATGTTAATTCCAATGGATCGTTTTCTTTTTAGAAGACTTGTTCAAAGTGGCTATTCCATTAGCTAGTTGGAGTAGCAAAAGTCTAAAATTTTCATGGTCAAGTAGAATAGCCCAGAATTCAAAGACAAGAAAAGAGAAAAGATCGAGGAGCATAATCCTTTTCGGCACTGATTGCAAATAATGAAGTCAGTGTGACTTGTAGATTCCATTGTGATTTGTGACAAAATGATTTAAATATGTCTCCATTTAAAGGGAAGGAAATCATGAATTGATTGCAACTAAAGAGGTGGATTTTGGTCAGCACTTACGACCTCTCTGTGGCTCATATCCCTTAACTTTGCCGTCATAATTCTTAATGTGACACATATAACAAATTACTAATGAGTCATTTGTTTGGTTGGTGGCTTGATGCCACATAGGAGTGGTAGTGATAATTTTTAATCTTTACCCACTTATTAGTTAACTGGATAATGTCCCATTACTCGGTAATTAACCAATTACCCGTATAATTAAGAATTATCTCGATTTACCTAAAAGTACTAGTACTTATTTTTTAATATACTTTATACATCACTTTATCACGACCATATGGTACTAGTTCATAATTATCGGGTATTATCACTCGACCCGTATTTCATCCCAAATTGGCTACTTTCAACGAAACTCGTTTTCTTTAATTCGTGTACCCTTTATCCTTCACGAATTTACTCATCACTTATTTGAAATAGCATAATACTTATAATCTCCAAATAATCTTTTTGTTGGGCTAATGTCAATTATCTTACGACAAATCCAACGTACAATACTATAGGGTCCAACATTGTCGCAATTTAATACGAAACATTACATCAACGTAACGTAGTACTGCAAGGCGTAACATCATCATAATGTAGTACTGCTGGATGTAACATCGACGTAATATTGTGGGGCATAACATCATTCCCCCCTTTTGAACATTTGTCCTCGAATGTTGGCTAACACTCTTATCATTTTCATAACTTAGAGCTCTTGTGAATATCTTAATACTCTCTTTGTCATTTAGGCAGTTGTTCTGTGAATAATTCCAAAGGCCAGGGCATTCCCCCTTTAGGTCTCTTTCCCACGCCGTGACTTGTTATCGAATTCCTTCCCTTCCATTATGCAGCTTCTACGATACTGACCTTGTAAGTATGCCGATGCGACTCTCCTCTTTTTTTTCCTCTAGCTTTTAGCCAATCATGAAGTTCTTCTCTTGGTATTTTCTCGAACTTACGAATATTGCTATATATTATTTTATAGACTTGGTTATCCATTCGGATGACTTTACTGCATCTACGTAGGCCATATTATACCATAACTTTTACCTCGATTTCTCGTTACTGAGGTCTGTTACCAAATCCCAGTTTACTTTCATTGCTTATACCATACGTATAAATGTATGTCCTATAATGCTTCCACATTACTGTTCATCTTAAGAATGACGGGCTAATCTCCTCTCATACTTTATAAATTTTATCCATCCATTTTTATTCACCTCAGTTTTGATCCATAATCCACCAGTGATAACTTAACCTTTTATGTAATATCACCGCTAAGATTCACGTTTTATCGGGGAACATCTGATAAGATTAGATTGATCCACCTGGGGCAATACAGTGCTTTCTTAACCGTATCTCCCAACATCCCAATGTGATTCATCTTGCGTGGGTATTTTAATCATGTCCAATTCATGATATCCCTTTCTTTTCTTCGTCAGATCATTACTCAACCGCAGGCCCAAATGTCATCCTTTGTCTATAATAATTACACCCTCATTCTATTAGCCGGGTGGCATTCCATCTCTTCTAAATGTTATTAGTCTTAGACTCCTAAAAGGAGTTCATTCAGGGTACAATGATCTTCGTATAACTTAGAGAAACCAAATGCTCTACTTGTTTTCATGGGCTTAATCTTGAGGACTTATCCATTTTGTTATAGCTTGCGAAATACACATATCTATTTATATTACTTGCAACCTTTCAACTTCCTTGCACCATAGATTTCCTTATGTCATTTTGGGAACATCAAGTGAGACATCACATAGTCTCTAAATAACTATTCTTTATTCTCTTAGTCAGGATTTACGATACATAGAAACCATAGGCTTGAAGACATGCTACTGACGATGCCACTAATATTCCTGGATACTAAATCCCCGCGCTTCTAGCCTTCTATCCGAAGAATGAACTGTTCACACCTTTTACATTTGGGTATCTCGTACGCTGTTCACCCATACCTTACTTACATTAAAATCTCGCATCATATATTCTATCTCTTTCATGACCTCCCTTCCACATAGGTATAATTCACATCCACAACTTGATGCTCTATTATAACACTTTCCCTTTTGGTGCATACACAATCCGGTGGGAGCTTCATACTGACTTCTTATGAGGCCGACACTTTACTAACTAGCTCTAATGTAGGGCCATTATAGAATATGGTTGTTGTACTATATCTCTTGTACCTCTGATGTTAAAAGTGATTCTGCAATATTCTCAATCATGATGTCTATAAAAAAATTTGGTCCAATAATCAGACTTCTGAGTTAATTTGTTGATGTAACTCTTTAGTTTCCTCTTCCTTCTGATCAGCCTTTATGTAGGCTTAAGCTATCTTCCGATCTGCGACTCATGGTATTAGTTATTACTTTAGTCTTTCATAGACGCCATGTAATATCCGTGATACCATCATCTAACTTATACCAGAGTCTCCTACGACCGTATGATTATTAGCATATATGCTGCATGGATAATACTCCGAACTTTTAAGTGCGTTCATAGTGTAACTAACTCTGGATATTGATCGAATAACTCCCTCTGTTCCTTTTCAACTTTATTTAAACATAAACAATTACTTTTCTTGGTCGTTTTGCCACTTGTTGGGTGCATACATAACTTATATTAGTGCCCATACATATTGGAATCCCATGCAACTCATATCACCTTGAATATCACTTCTGATTACTTCCCATCCATTAGCCGCGGTATGTGCCACTTCCTTATGGAGTGCGTACAACATTGTTGTGAGACTGTTGTTATAAGATCACTTCCTCTTTAGGTCATTGTTCTTAGGTTGAAACCTTCCTTCTTATTTCCTCATCTAGTCTTTTGTTGTAGTACTTAAGAAAACCCTTGACTCTCGTAAAGTTGTGAGCTTATTACGGACTTTTTGATGTCCTTCCTTGCCTAGAATCATCCGTAGTTGCTTACCTCTGTATCCTTGTGCTTGTGTGGTTGCTTCTGAATTGATATTTTGACTGTCTTCCCAGTGGCAGTTCCTTTTTTTAAATCCCCGTAGCACTCATAAGGTACCTTTAACTACCCCGACTCTTATATGAATATATGTCAAGTATTATAATGATATTACTGCGATACTGAATTCTCCATGTTGGGGTTTACTATATTTATCTTGTATGATCTCTTGATTTGTCTGTAACTTCTTGTCTAGTCATGACTAAGCTTTTCCTGAATCAACTACTAACTACTCGCCGACCCATTCTCATATCCATATTCCGCGTAATCTTTCTTGGGTTATTTCCTTGTCTTAACTTACCTCACGTACTTGCTCCTTATCTATCAATAACATCCCGGGAATGAACCCTTACTTCCTCTTCTTGGCGTCGTGCTTGCTTTGCGTTCTGGAATTGTAGCATATACGTAAGAGCTGAATAAGTGTAATATCATTCCTTTTTCATTTTTACCGCATTCTTCCTTTACCGTTCCATGATTACTAGCACTACTTAATTCTGACTTCATGGCACAACACTTCATATTCCCTCTTTTAGGGGAGTACTAACATTTAGTACTACGATGATCCACATATAAATGTTTTACCCCTTCATCTTTGGCATCTTTTAACATCAGCGATGACCCTTACTCACCTTGTGGTAATCCTTCTGTACCAAGGATAATAAATTTCCTTACTCACGAGGGTGACACTTAGTGTAACTGGCACATATAGTCTCTTAAACTTAACTTTGCTCATACTGCTTGCTTTAGGGAAGTGTCTTCCTGAATGACCATTCTATGAATTTCTCATGAATCTTCTTCTGTTGTCCATTCTATTATTGTCGTAACGCAATTTTAAATTCCCGTGATGCCAACCATTATTAAATCACTCAATCCCTAATTCATGTTTCGTTTAGCGTGTTTACCAATTCAAACTAGTTTCTGTTATTATGGGGTCTATCTTTTCCTTTCGGTAGTTGTGTTAGAGTCACAAACTTATTTTCGAAGTGAGGATATGACTTTATGGCCTATACTCTCTTGTTCTCTTAAGGCCCATCACCTACCGTCTCTTTCTTCATTTGACTATAGATTCTGTAACACTTTACTGTTGCCATCCATGTATCACATCTCACTTATAATGCTTCATTATCCCTCTTCGTACTTCCATGCCTCATTTGTTTGCACTTAATGGAGGTCTGAATCTTAATCATTCAGATCTCAGACATTAAGTGCGTTTGTTTTTAAAGTCTGAATCTTAATTATTCAGATCTTAATCATTAAGTGTGTTTGTTTTTTT
>MDKH01013886.1:0-21812 GCA_005239495.1 Nicotiana undulata
ACTTGTTACCGTATGAGCTGACGAATGGCCCCATGAAGTCGATCCCCCATATGTCAAACACCTCCACCTCTTGTATTATGGTCATTGGCATCTCATGACGACAGAATATGTTGCCCGTCCTTTGACATTCATCACAACTTTTGACCCAAGCATGGGCATCCTTGAATAGTGTAGACAAATACAGGCCTGATTCCAGCATCTTCGCTGTTGTACGGATTCCTTCAGTCCACCATATGGCGAAGCATGGCAAGACTGCAAAACAAAGGGTTGATCTTGCTTGGGGATACACCGCCAGATCATGTTATCAACAAATATTTTGAACAATAGAGGTTCATCCCAATAATAAGCACGACAATCACAGAAAAACTTTTTCTTTTGAATTGAGGAGAGATCATAAGGTACAATACCACATGCTAAGTAATTAGCAATATCAACATATCACGGTGCCTCCTCCATTGTCACAACAAGTAATTGCTCATCCGGAAATGTCTCAATGATATCTTCAACCTCCGTTCTCTTTTCTGCCCCTTCCAACCTCGAGAGGTGGTCTGCCACTTGGTTGTCTGTCCCCTTTCAGTCACGAATCTCCAGGTCAAATTCTTGTAGCAACAGAACCCAGCGAATCAAGCGGGGATTTGACTCTTTCTTTGCTATCAAGTACCTAATGGCTGCATGGTCAGTATAAACAATAACTTTTGAGCCAATTAAGTATGACCTGAATTTGTCAAAGGTAAACACTACAGCGAGCATTTCCTTTTTCGTGATCGTGTAGTTCAGTTGTGCACCACTAAGAGTCCTGCTTGCATAGTAAATTGGGTGCATAATTTTGTCCTTGCGCTGCCCCAAAACACTGGCGTCGCACATCAGCTCGAATGGTTGCTCCTAGTTGAGTGCAACAATGATGGGTGCAGTCACCAATCTCTTCTTCAGCTCCTCAAATGCTAACCTACAATCATCAGAAAACACAAAGTCCTGGTCTTTTTCAAGCAGCTTACATAAGGGGTTAGCAATTTTTGAAAAATCCTTGATGAACCGCCTGTAGAATTCGGCGTGCCCAAGGAAACTTCTCACTTCTTTCATCGAAATGGGTTCTGGGAGCTTATCAATCACATCAAATTTTTCACGGTCTACTTCAATTCCCTTTTTGGACACTCTATGCCCTAACACTATTCCTTCTTGTACCATAAAATGGCATTTGTCCCAGTTCAGCACCATATTTGTCCCCACACATTGTTTGAGCACTCTTTTTAGGTTGGGAAGACAATCTTCGAATGAATCCCCTACCACGGAGAAATCATCCATAAACACCTCCATAATGTCTTCGACCATGTCGGTGAAAATGGCTAACATACACCGCTGGAATATGGTCGGTGCATTGCAAAGTCCAAAGGGCATTCTCCGAAAGGCAAAGATGTCATACGGACAAGTGAATGACATTTTCTCTCTGTCTTCCGAGGCTATTAAGATCTGATTATACCCCGAGTATTCGTCCAAGAAACAAAAATGGGATCGCCCAGCTAACTTGTCCAACATCTGGTCAATGAAGGGCAAAAGGAAATGGTCCTTTCGGGTGGCTGTGTTTAGTTTCTTATAATCCACGCAAATCTGCCACCCTGTGACTGTACGAGTTGAGATCAACTCGTTCTTCTTATTTTGTACAACTGTCATTCCACCATTTTTCGGTACACATTGGACGGGGCTCACCCAATTGCTGCCAGAGATGGGAAAGATGATGCCCGCATCCAGCCACTTGATTACCTCCTTCTTCACTACTTCTTTCATATTTGGGTTCATCCTTTGTTGATGTTCCCTGGAAGGTTTGTGCCCTTCTTCCAGAAAAATCTTGTGCATGCAGAAGGTCGGGTTGATACCCTTTATGTCTGCCATGGTAAAACCAATGGCAATTTTGCATTCTTGCAACACCTGCAGTAATTGTTCTACCTGCACAGCTAGCAAACTAGATGATATAATAACAGGCAAAGTAGAATTGGGACCCAAGAAAACATATCTGAGGTGGGCTGGAAGCGGTTTCAAGTCCAGTTGTGGTGGTTCCTCTATTGATGGTTTTGCAGGTGGTGTAACTCTCTCTTCTAAATAAAGGGTCTCGAACTGAGGTTCCCTCTTCCAGAATCCTTGGCCTTCGAGTTCCATGACCCACTCTGCCAACCCTTCACCATCCATCTCCTCTAAATTTGTCAAGCAAGCTCCCAATGGATCTTTGGAATTCAGGGTCTCATCTTCTTCATGCAGGATCACATCCACATCTTCCACTAGTGAGAAGTTTGCATATTTACCGGGTCTCCTCATGGATTGTTGAACGTTGAATATTACTTCTTCATCGTTCAACCTTATTTTTAATTCCCCAGTTTCGCAATCAATTAATGCTCTCCCAGTGGATAAGAATGGCCTTCCCAAAATGATGGGTATCTCCTCATCTACCTGGCAGACCAGAATAACAAAGTCTGCAGGGAATACAAACTTCCCCGCTTGTACCAGCACATCATCAATAATCCCCGTCGGTCTTTTAACCGTGCGGTCAGCTAGTTGCAACAACATTGAAGTCGGCCTAGCTCTGCCAATGCCCAGCTTTGTATATATTGCCAAAGGCATCAAGTTTATGCTAGCTCCTAAGTCACACAATGCTTTTGCAAAAGCATAACTCCCAATAGTACACGGAATAGTGAAGCTACCTGGATCAGACATCTTTTGAGCCATGGGTCTTGTCACTACTGCGCTGCATGTCTGTGCCAGAGTTACTATGGACAGGTCCTGAAAGTCATATTTTCGCGACATCAGGTCTTTCATCATCTTTGCATATACTGGCATTTCCCTCAAGGCATCAATCAGAGGAATATTCAATTGAATTTGACGAAGCATCTCCATGAATTTCATGTATTGATCTTCTTTCTTTTGTTTTGCCAATCTCTGAGGGAATGGTGCTGACATCACTCTTTGTCCACTGTTTGCTGGCTGTTCTTTGTTGGAATTTTGTGGCACAAGAGGTACCACCTATTCTGAGACTCGTTCACTCTCTTTAGCCTTACCCTTATCAACATGTGCCTGTTCAACCACCACTTCAGTGAATTCTGTTGATTCATCTATCTCTAATGAAACTGGAGTGGCTGGTGTAGTCTCTCTTCTGGATTGAGCAACTTCTTGCTCCTTGTCTAAATCTCTCCCATTCTGGATACTTACTGCCATCAGCTGATTCGGGTTTTTCTCCTTTGGGTTAATGTTCGTGTCGGCTGGCAATGTTCCCTGGGGGCGGTTATTTAAGGCCATGGATAGCTGCCCCAGTTGAGTTTCAATGCCCTTAATTGCCGAGTCATGTGCTGCCAACTTTTCTTGCATCTTACCATTTGTTCCAATGAATTATTGCAACATGCCCCTGATTTCCACCATGTTGTTGTCTTACTGCTGATGAGGTGGCTGATATGCCAACTGTTGTTGTTGATAGACCTATTGTCTCTGATATGGCACCACTTGGCCTTGGGGTCGTATTCCTCCAGGTTGTGGCATGTTAGGCCTGTACTGCTGGTTAGATGCTGGCCCCCATTGTTTTCCTCCTTGCCTCTGACCCCCAAAATTGTTGACATAATTCATATCCTCTCTGAACCCCTGGTTGTCACCTTCTCCACTCCATGAACACACATAAGACTAATTAATGCAAGGTGTACACAGTCCTCCATTTGTTGTGTCAACGATATGCACTTGATTTGTACCCATCTCATCAATCTTCTTTGTCAGTATACTCATATGAGTCATGAGTGTGGCTATGTTCTCTACATGTGAATTGTTTGGGTCAAGAGGAACTGAATGCACTATTGGTGTCAGGGTGGTACCTCTCGTCATCCACCCCGAATTCTGGGCCATCTTATCAACAAGGATTTTGCACTCTGTGAATGTCTTGCTCAGAAATGCACCCCCAGCTGGTGCGTCTACATTAGCTTTCAAATTGTCTGCTAACCCCATGTAGAATCTCTGAACAAGCATCTGGTCTGGAATGCCATGGTATGGACACTTCACTAGCATCCCTTTGAACCTTTCCCAAGTTTCCTGCAAGGTTTCAGTAGGTCTTTGCTTGTACTACAATATCTCATCAATCTGCCTTGCATTCTTGTTGGGAGGGTAGAACTTGTTCAGGAATTGCTTGACTAATTCCTCCCAAGTGGCAATGGAATTTATTTGGAGTGAATTCAACCAAGTCTGAGCTTCCCCAGTCATAAGAACGAGAACCGTAGCAGCTTGATGGCTTCCAGGGTCACATTTGGCTGCCGTTGTGTCACACAAATTGACAGGAAATTTTTCAAGTGTTGTTGAGGATCTTCAATGTGTGACCCGGAGAACAATCCCTTATTCTACAAAAGATGCAGCATGTTGTTGGTAATCTGGAATGTCTCCGCTTGTATCTGGGGCACAACAATGACGGTGGCCAGGTTGTCACCTGTTGGATGTGCCCAATCATAAAGTGTAGTTTCTGGCACAAGAGGTGCCACCACTGCCTCGTTTGGCACTCCATCGTTTGGCACAAGAGGTGCTCGGTTATTTGCATTGATGTTTTCCACGTTGTCCATTTCAGTGCCGAGTTGGTGTGTTTGTTGTGAGTGTTTGTTCTTCTTGTTGGCATGGTTTAATGCCCTGAATGTTTTCTCGGGGTCTGAGAGTCCTTTGAAAAGTTCACCAGTCCTCGAAGAGTTTCTAGGCATACACCTGAGTCACACAAGAGTTCAAACGTTAGAATTTCAATGAAACATTATTTAACACCGTAGAAAATGGATCTAAACTAAAAATCCTAGCAATACTTCTAAGTTATAATAAATAATATTGTTAGGTCCCCGACAACGACGCTAAAATTTATCACGCCCAACTATGCCTGATAAAAGACAAAGCGGTCGTTGCAAATATAATCCAGTTTACAAGTCCGGAGTCGAATCCTCAGGGAACTAATCTATCCACTACAACTCTTAGTAACGCTAGTACAAGCTCAGACAATTTCCGGGTGCAAGATTTTTATCAATAAATAGTGGGTGTTTAGCTAAAGTATAATGATATTAAAATTAACAATATTCAGATTAAAGATAATTCAAGGGTAAAAAGATCAAGGGTATTGATTTCCCCAATTGCTGGATTAAGTCTGAACTCTTTTGCTATAATCACGTCGTAATACTCTATGAGGATTATGAGCTATGGGGTACCGCAATTATCTCTCGATCAACTACGATAATTTACTAGAGCATTCTCTCGAACTACTCTAGCTGATATTTTATGCAGCTCTGAATTATCCCACTACAATTCCGTTATTTCTAACCCTACTTTTAAATTCAAGTAATGAATCTCTTCAATTACCTAAAAGTGGTGTTGTTCAACAACAATCTAACCTAGTATTCTTTCTCAAGAAACACAAGACAATTAGACACGATTAATCAAGGGCCCATTCAATTAATCACCATACAAAATATAGTTGAACAATGATAGAATAAACTCGGCTCGATTATAACAAAACTGAGTCAAAACTTCATCTAACAATTGGTTCCATCAACCCTAGACGGATTGTTTAGCTACTCATGCTATAACACAATAAAGCCATAAAATAATTCATGATTCACAAAAAATGATAAAAGAGGAAGAATGAAAAACTCTAATTGTATCTTGGTCTTCTTACACTTATTCTTGCCTCCAAATTAAGTCTAAAACAAGCTTAAACCTGACTTGGGCGAGTTTATTGAGTTTAAATAGGGTTAGGACAAGTTTCCCTGTTTTACACTTAAGTCCCTGGACTCCTTGGCGTTGCACTGTTCGACCGCGCCCGCGAGCTGAACGAGGCGCGCCCGCGGCGGATCACAAACATTTTGCCTTCGCTTTTGGCCCACCGCGTTCCAGCCGCGGTCGCGGTGGGCTGTTGTCCAGTTTTCCTTCGCCTTTTTCTTGCTTGTTTTTGTCCGTGCTCTTCTAGATTGGCCTTATATCCACATCATTGACTCCAAAACACTCCATATTATCTTCCTAACTCGGATTAGCTCCTGCAAAGCATAAAAACACTAATTAGAGCATTTTATTATCATTTTGCACTTAAAACATCAATAAAGTATGGTTAAATTAGAGCGTAAATAACATCTACATCGCGTAATATAGCCTACTATCAGTATCATGACCTCTTTGTTTTCCCAGTTGCAGTCCTTCTTCACTTGGTTAAGGAAACTCTTGGAGATCAAGCATGTGTATCTTGATACTGGTTCACATCGACCGGGGACCGATGAGGTTTTCTCGACTTTGAAGTCGGAACTGATGACAACCCCTCCCCCCGGGAACACACTCTTCACGGCGTGGCCCCGCTGTTATTTTTTCGCCAGTCGGCCGAGACGAGGAAGCGGTTGTGTGAAATAGTTTTTGATGTCTTAGCCATTTGATTTTTGAGTACAAAGAAGAATTGAGATTGCGATATTTGGTGTTCTAAAAGGAACAAACAATGGAACTCAAAGACCTGAAGATAGGAAGCTTGAAGAATGCAAAGAACTTTGAAGATTAGAGTAGAAGAGATTGAAAGTAAAGCTTGAAAGAATGGGAAAACGGCCTATTTATTAGTTTCACGATGACGGTTCAAAGCTGGTAGTGGCGACCATCGATTGCCGCACATTAAATACCTGGGGAACTGTACCGACAGGACGTTTCGGTCACCTCTGTCGCTTACGTCACGGTGCTGATGTCATCACAAATCGATGTGAAGTTCGGAGTCTCAATTCGTTTCTTGTCATTACACTCCAAAAAATGAGGGGACTATATGTATACGGTAAAAATCGGGCTCACCCGATTTTGTATGATTAACCGAGACCAGGATGGTAGGCTGAGGATCGGTCCGCATTATATCGGACTAAGACATGAAGATGCGGTACCAAGCTCTGGATTCGAAGGACCGATTAAGATCGAGACCAGCCAGGATCGAGACCGAATGGGATGGCCATCGAACGAGACCGAAGAAAGCTTACCAACGAAAAGCCGAGATATCCGTGACCGAGCAAGAATCGTGGCGGAAATCTCGGCACGTATCAAATCAAGAACGATTATTGAGCAAATCATGAGATCTCCTTCTGTATTTAGAATTGTACCACAAGTATAATTCCTCTACTATATAAATGGGGGTTCTAATCATTTGTAACAATCCAATTCTCGTATATCAAAGCAATACAATATATTTTTCTTTTAAGCGCCCTTGTTCTTCAGTTCAGTTCATATTTCTTAATTACACACTCAGCCGATTCGAGGGCGATCTAGCTCGAGGGCCAAGTTGCATTTTATACTGGTTTGCTTTATTTTACAGTCAATTTCTAGCATTAATTATCATATTATCCAATTTGTGTAAAGTGAAATCACGTATTCTTAAAACCACTTATAAATTTAATTGTTATCCAATTTTAAGGGTAAACAAAGGTGTATATATAACAACAATTACACTTGTAGCAAGCAATTATAGTTCAATGTTTGTTCCTTTCTTGAGCTGTTTATGCTCAATTATATTTGTATAAACAAATTACTTCATTGAATGGTGCCACCAACAGTTAGAATTAGTGTTCGATGATTCGATCTGCTCCTAAATGTATCTCAGAAATTTCTACACATTTGGCTTCGGTTCAAACTTAACAGGTTTGTTTTAGACCTCCAAACAAATTAAACACGATTTATGACTTTGATGGTATTACTTTTCACATTTTTCTTTTCGTTGTTTCTCTGGGTTTATTATGCAAATTAATTTCTGCCATCATATTCAAAATTCTTTCAATTGAGATGTGTGTGAACCCGCATACCTAAAAGCCTGCGATAACCAGTATTGTGTACTATGGACACAAAGCCAATCATATTGGATATTTTGCTGCATAGTTTTTCAAAAATCAGTGAAATGATGTTCATAGAATATGAAACAAACTATACTTGCTAAGGAGAAAGAAAATGCATAAATCGTGTGAAGAGATAGATCCGCAACTATGTATCGAATCACTTCAAAATTATAAACATTGAATGGGTAATGATGGAGACTATGGGAGACCACAAGTGTAATTGTGAGCGATGACCAGTTTTAGTGGCAAAATAGAACAAGGCAAAACATGGAGGAGAGAGCATATATGTGGCAATACTTGAGCCTAAAGATCACCTTTTCTACACTTACCGTCTATACTTAATTATTCGGCACAATCTTCATCGAGAATATCTTAAATACTCGCTCACTGATACCATAATATACTGTTTGAAACGGTAAAACGATAAATATTTGTATATTATTTAAAACTTTATTACTTTTCTAATTCAAATATTAATTTAATCAAAATATATATACAAATTTACCAAATATATACGTTTTAGGAATTAAAGACTTACCTCTGATTCTATAACTCATTAATCTGATTTTATCACTGCTGTTTATTCCAACATTTATCCTCCTTATGCAATCAAGTGGGGAAAAAAGTTCTTATTGAAATTACAGTGTTTTCCTTACAGAACCCGTTAAGGTGCAATAGGCTTGGAGAACAAGACAAAGTGCGGGACTTGGGCGATGGGTTTTGCTAGGGCTTTGTAAAAAACGCGAAACCTCCCTTCGTCGGACCGTCAATCGACAGTCATTTCCTCTCTCTCGAACGTCCAATCCACATTTCCGATTCACAGAAACATCAATGAACGCGGCGAGATCGAACTCCCTCAGCAAGCTCCGGCTGCTGAACCACATACTTCAATCGCCGACCACCAGAGCAGTCTCCACTCTCTCTTCTCCGATTCTAAAACAGTCCTCTCTTCTCTCCAATCAACCCCCGCCACGTCAGCTCTCCCCTTTCTTAACCTCCGTCCGCCATTTCCGCAACGCTCGCGACCCCAGCGTGAGGTAAAATTCTCGATCCTGTTTTTGTATTGTTATAATTTCATTGTAATTTTGTTTTCTGTGAATAAGTTGTGATTTTTATGAAGATATGAAATCCCGCCGCCTGTAAATTGGGGAGTACGAATTGTGCCTGAGAAAAAGGCTTTTGTTGTTGAGCGGTTTGGGAAATATGCGAAGACGTTGACTCCTGGAATTCACGTATTGATCCCTTTCGTGGA
The DNA here is from genome assembly GCA_005239495.1 of Nicotiana undulata. Taxonomy (NCBI): domain Eukaryota; kingdom Viridiplantae; phylum Streptophyta; class Magnoliopsida; order Solanales; family Solanaceae; genus Nicotiana; species Nicotiana undulata. The sequence continues at coordinate 9,082 of MDKH01013886.1, forward strand.
TAAAATTGCTTATGTGCATTCGCTAAAGGAAGAGGCAATTCCTATACCGGACCAATCTGCCATTACCAAGGACAATGTCAGCATTTTAATTGATGGTGTTCTCTACGTCAAGGTTAGAAAACCCTAACTAGCTTTGGATTGAGACGTTGTTGGTTGTGCGCTCGCGGAAATGAGCTGATGATGTTTGATTTTTGCTGTTTTAACTGTAGATTGTAGACCCTAAATTGGCGTCGTATGGGGTTGAGAATCCACTGTATGCGGTAATTCAGCTAGCACAGACAACTATGCGAAGTGAGCTTGGTAAGATCACACTGGACAAGACCTTTGAGGAAAGGGACACTTTGAATGAAAAGATAGTGGTGAGACTTCTACTAGCAATATTCCTTAAAATTCTAGCCCCAGACCCCTTTATTTCTGCTCATAATAGCATATGTCCAGTATCTATCTATTTTTTTATCACATATGATAACCTGCGGATTGTTTGGTCAGTTCCTTCCACTTATGGTTAGCTGAAGCTGAAAATAGAGTAATTTGCCTATGCAATCTGTTGGATGTGATTCTTCACGATGCAAGTTGTTATATGTGATTATTCAATTTGGAGATTCGAGCTAAGAATTTTTGATTTGATGATTTACTTATCTTGAATTTTGTAAGTTTCACATAAAGTTGATCTTATCAAATAAGTGTCACATAAGGTTGAAAGATTTACCTGCTAGAACTTTGTTTGGTATGGTTTTAAACAACTCTACCACTCAAGACAGGCTGCCCTCTTTCTTTTTTTCTTTTATGACAGAGGTGCCCGGGCTAACTAAAGATGACATGGACTATACCATCGGGCATACCAGGTAACCCTTCCACCAAGGCTTAGGTAGATAGGAAGAAAGCACCTGGTGTTTTTGGCCTACGTTAGGATTTGAACTTGAGACCTCATGGTTCTCTTTCCACCTCATTGACCACTTTCCACCTCATTGACCACTAGGCCACACCCTTGAGTGACTCAAGAATGCTAAACTTGTTGGGAAGCATAGACTTTAGCCAACCAAGCAATTGTTCTCTTAAATTTTTTAAAGCAGATAGACATTGTAAAAGCATGAGCCTTAATTCACTTAGTACATGCAATATTAATGCTCCTTTTGCTGGTTTTGCAACTTGACATTGCTCTAATAAATGGTTCACATCATCTCGCAACCATTTGCACATGAAGCACCAGTTGACATGTGTTATATCCCTTTCGTTATATTTTTAGCAGTTAGTATCCCTGCTTTTACTGCTATCCATGTGAACAAGCAAACCTTTCTCGATGCTCTAGGTATCCAAACAGAGAAATATGGGCATCCACTATCCTCTTTTTTCAGTAACTTGTGTTAGAACTTAGAAGGACTTCCCTAGGAAATTCCACTTCCCCTGTCTATAGACTTCCATGTGTCCAGCTTTGATCGGGTGAGATTTGGTCTGTAAGGTAATTTTATCGGATTTGAAGTCTTTTTATCTTTCGATGTTGTATGTTTATTTTGAATCTTAAGTTATATAATGATCCATCATCTTGTTCTTTGTATAACTGGTCAAATGCTATCCTTTCTGGCCCGATATGCGGAAAATTAGTTGGGTATTTGACACTTAAGATGTCATCCCTACACCATTTGTCCTTTCAGAAGCTGATCCGATCCCATTACCAACTTTAAACGTAACGTGACAGCTGAACTCTTTCCATCTTTTCATGATATCCCTCCATAGTTGGCACTCATAAGGTAGAGTGGTGTTTTCGGTTTTCCATTCCTCCTCATCATACTTGTCTGCATTCACTTTCTTCTATAAGCTGTATTTCTCATTACTGAACCTTGAAACCACTTTCTTAAGAGTGCTTTGCTGAATACTCTTTTAAGTGTTTCAGCCCGAGCACTCCATAACCTTAAAAAAGATGTGACCGAGTTTTCTATCACTCTTATCGATGCATGCATGGTTGGGACACTTGAAAATGAATCTTTTTATCCCATAACTGTGTTCCTCTAGAAATTCATTGTAATGTCTTCAACTTTTCTATCACTCTTTCCGATGCATGCGTGGTTGGGACACTTGAAAATGTGCTCCTGATCAGGCTTTCTTTACCTCCCTTCGCCAGGTATCTTTTCTGGCACTCTGTCAACCTCTTCTCAACTTTTTCTAATTTAGGATTTCATACTGCAAGGCACTAGTGTGATGCTCCTAATCGATAGTCCTAATGCTCATTGTAAGGTGTCTACTACATTTATCCATTTGGTGTAAACTGCAAATTGTATATGCAATCCTAAGCAAGTTGGGGTCGGCTATATGAATCCTCACTGTTGTCGCTCCATTTAAGCCCATCTTAATTCTGTTGACACAAAGTTTGTATATTAATATGTACCAGTTGGTAGTCCTGTTATCCAAATTACCTATTCTCTTTGTATTTCACTGTTAACTGACTTTTTTTCACTATCAAATTGTATGTTATAGTGTAGTTATCGTATTTTGATTATGCTTTAGTACTGAGGTGTAACACTGAAGAATTAGTTTATTGAAGTAAAATCATGTCCGAATGGATATAAAATTGACCTTTTGAAGAATTTGAATATTGCATCCAGAGGCGGATCTAAGATTTGATGACCATGGGTGCCACTATTTTAATGCTAACTTACCACTAGTAAAGTTGATTGAATTAGGGCACATTTAGTCGGTTTGATCCGTTGAATTAATTCGGTTCGGGTCAGTTCGATCTATTTTGAATTAATTTAGTTTGATATACAAGATTTTTGGTGCACATATAAATAGGTGATCACCAAACTGAGTAAGTTTTGCCCAATGCGATCTAATTTTCTTGATTCAAATTCTTAATAATATGATTAAAAAATAAAAATATGAATTTAAAATTAACAAATACACCGCTTCAATCTACACGTAGCTAGATTAACAATTTTTATATTCAGAAGAACAAAGGTTGTGCTGGCCATAATTACAGAGGAATGGACCAAAATATACAACAAAAATTTCTAGCTTCTTGCAGAGTCCCTAGAACATCTATTAAAGCTTCTGTATCCGCTCTGTATTCTTGTTTACACCAAAAATGAAATAACAGTAGGCAGTTCATTTTTATCTTCTGAGTTGAGCTGGCATTGTCTTCAAAACATCTTGAATTTCTCTCTTTCCAGAGAGTCCACCATATGCAGGCAGGAATCAGATCTCATCTATTCTTCTCACTTGCACTTCTTCTCACCTTCTTCCAGCATGACAACAGGTCCTTGGTGGAACTAATAGTCTCTCTGTGTCACTTTTTTTGACAATAAGATGTAGTCATTTTTGGGCAGGTGAAGACATTTTAGAAAAGACAGTAATGCTTGCTTGTTTCCTTTTTTCAACCATTTATGGTTTTCCATGTAGTGTTCCTGTCCATTTTGTGTGTCTTTATTCTGTATTGTTTTTCTGTTTTTCCCCCTTTTTGTGTGAGTTCGGTTATTTTATTAATCATTAAACTTTAAGTGAATTACCACTTAAATTAATTCGTCAACTTGACTATTAGGTGTCTAAGAATGATGTTGAGAAGAAACTCCAAGATAACCAACTTACTAATAAAATAAATAGGTAAGAGTTCTGAGTTAAAACTGCATCCATGATGAGAGTGCCAATATCCACCTATTACTGATTCTTTCACCATATTCTGTGGACTGTATGCTTTATGAGATGTCTGACGCTACTTTTCTTGTTGTATTGATAAAACTGAGTCCATTTTCGTCTGGCACATTTGAAGGACGAATAACCGCAACTTTAAAAAGTAAGAATCTCATGAAACTAATAAATGGAAAGTTATGTGAGAAATGACTACTGGTGTAAGGTCTCATACTGATTCTAGCAAAATTAGTTGTGTATTTTAACTTGATAACGAATGTTTTGCTCTTCACCATCAAAATACTGCTTTCTTCATCTTCACTTCACTATTTATCTGCACACGAATCCTGAGTCGCTTGTTGAATGGTCATTATCAGCATCAAGTTCAGTACCTGTTGCATATGTTTTACTTATGGCCATATTGATGTTAGCTAGGGATCAGTATTAGTACATAAGCCTATTTAGATGTAGGGACGATATTGGTTGCATGCTAATTCTGCCAGCTATGATGCTTGAGTTTGATCCCTCTGATGCACGCTTTTATTGCAGATGGCTATTAATGATGCTGCACAAGATTGGGGCTTGAAATGTCTTCGATATGAAATAAGTATGTGGGCTATTCTGCTGATTTTTTCATCATTACAAAAAATGGTTGTGGCTTTACATTGCTGGATATGCCTGTTATCCTTCTCATTTCAGGGGATATATCTCCTCCTCGTGGGGTTAGAGCGGCTATGGAGATGCAGGCTGAAGCAGAACGGAAAAAAAGGGCTCAAGTTCTGGAGTCAGAAGGTAATAGATCCTCTTCCTGTTGGTTAGTTTGCAAAGCAGTTGTTGCTTTAGAATACTGAGTATTAGTTTTGCTGGTTCAGAGGAAGAGCCATCCCTTATTCTTATGATATCAGGGACGACCAGCTTAATATGTACATGTGCACGTAGATCTATCGAAAAGTTTTACCATCTGTGGCAGCTAACGTTAACAGTCAATCTGTTTTTACTAAATGTGTAGTCTACTTACTGTAAATCTCTTTGGCTGATAACTTAGTAAGGCCTTGTATGAGCAAAATGATTACCATGCCAATGTAAAATATCAGCTTGCTACTTTTTGAAATTTCAAGTATTTCAATCTGACATGCAGGATTTTTTTATGATGATATTTTTTGCATCTATAACAGGAGAAAGGCAGGCAAATATTAACATTGCAGATGGAAGGAAGAGTTCAGTGATCCTTGCCTCAGAAGCTGCAAAAATGGATCAGGTCAACAGAGCGCTAGGTTTGTTTACTTAGAACTTCACATTTTCCTTGTACTTTAGTGAGATTCAACTTCCCTTGTTCAAGAAAAAGTAGAGTTGTTTTGCTCCAGTGAACTCTCAAAAGAAGTGCTAGAATTTTTATAAGGAACTAATTTTTTTATCCGCCATAGCGACTGTTGGATAAGGTTTAGTGGATGGGTTAGGGTATGATTGTGTGTTCTCTCTGGTTTTAAAGACTATAAATGGTGTTCATCATGGCCCGTTACAGTTTTTGGTGCCTTAATGTGGTGCCAAAGTGTTTCAAGTTACAGATAACGTTTTAGTCCATTAATGCCCTTTTATTTTTTGAGACTATCATTTTCAGCTTTCACTGGTTCTCCTCACTCATTTTCTCTCCTTATTGATTGAATCAGGTGAAGCGGAAGCAATCCTCGCTAGGGCACAAGCTACAGCAAAAGGGATAGCAATGGTGTCACAAACCCTTAAAGAGCACGGTGGTGCAGAGGTGAGGTTCTTTGAACACCAGCAGTGCTGGTCCTGATCCAGCAATGGTTATTTCCTTCTTCCTTCTTCCACCCTATACCTTCTCTTCTGGCAGTTCTGAAAGTGGAACAGCCGGCTGCTTTCATACTCGTAATGCACCAACTTACAGCAAAGTGTTCTCCATAACATGTAACAAGAATTGAAGAGACATAATTAACGAAATACACTTAGTAACTTGGATTGTCATAGAAATTTGATTGTACCTTCGCCAATCTGTAGTCATGCTTACAGCTTTCAATATTTGGTTTGTAGGCAGCAAGTTTGAGAATTGCAGAGCAGTATATCCAAGCATTCAGTAATATTGCAAAGGAGGTGAAGCACAATAGTTACATTTTATTTGTGTCAACTGTCAGGAGTCAGTTTTTTGCTAACATTCTTATTGTTTCTGTTTGCCTTTCTCAACTTTGAAGGGCACCACGCTGTTGCTTCCTACAAGTGCTGCTGATCCTGCTAGCATGATGGCTCAAGCTCTTGGCATATATAAAAACGTAGTGGGCAAGAATTCTGGCACTGAGCTTCCTGGGATCTCTCAATCTAAGTTGACCAGAACCACCAGGCAGAGTGATTCATCTGCAGCCGCTGGCGATGACAGCTCTCTTACTGCGAAATCTGTTGATGAGGATCATCTGGGTGACCCTGTTTTCTCTTTGCAAAACCACAAAAAGGATGATTGATGTCAACGGAGAAGTTCTCATTTTTATTTTATTAGCTTTGTGGAGTATCTAGCAGTACATGCATCTAATTCCTGAGTAGGTAATATGGCAATGATAAGAGTGCCTATTGTTTTGGCATAGAGCTCTCACTTGCATGCATCATTTTGGCGATAACTGTGTTTTTGAGGATGGCTGCTATGTTCTGGATGAGACTTTTCGGAAGGTAGAAAAATGGAGAAAAGAAAATAGTAAAAAACTTACAGTTACCTGGCTTTAGTTCCCTCCATTATGTCTTGCTTGCTTGAAGTCGAGTAAGGGCATTATACTAGTTGACTCTCCTTTGAAGTTCGAAGGGTGAAGCAATTCCACAGTTTTTTTTTTTTTTTTGGAGAACATCAAAGGTAACATATGTTCTTTTGCATAAGAGACTGTCTTCTGATTTCCAAGTTTTTAACTTCTATAAAATAAGTGGAACTTGTACTTTCTTTGCACGTAGATTTTGTTTTATTTCTCTCCACAAAGTGCTGGCTTTGTCAACATTAAAACTACCTAGTAGATTGCAGTGCTTTTGCAAATGAATCCAGTTGAACTTGGTCGAAAAGCCACAAAGACAGTAGCAACAATTGCATCCTAAATGCTGACACGGTCAATTAATAGAACAAGTGCTTTTTACTGTATTTTCAGTCTCAATTCCACTGTATCGTGAGGAAAACTGGAATATGCAGCCTACTGTTTTAAGACTCAAAAACTGTAGCAGTACTCAAATTATCACACTGTATTAGCAAAGATTAATACTCAACTACAGCTCAATTGTGTATTCTCAATAAACCAAATTACAGAAGAAGAAATGAACTGCTGAAAATACTAAGGGAAGTGATTGGGGATACATAGAAGGAGGTGAGAGACTAGAAGAAGAGAGGGGAGAGAACAAGATCAACTCATAACAATAATCCGATACCCTGCATTGCCTAACGCCTGCTGCTTTATACCCTTGGCGTAACAAACTCTCTTTTTCCTTTCCACACATAATCCTCAAGACGTTTTGGGGGAATTATTCTTCTACAGCTCTTACGTGGCAACCCCATGTGCTCATCCCTTGTGGCATACTCCGTGGCATCCTCGTGATCGTTACTATTCACAACAATACTCTCATCCTCAAAAATAACCTTGTCCTCAAGGTTGGAGTTAACTGGCTCGTCACGAGGCGGTGAATCAGCCAATTGTAATGGTGTCACCTGCTGATCAGGGGTACCAACACACCGTTTTAACATAGAAACATGGAAGACAAAGTGAATTTTGGCAGCTTCAGGTAATTCCAATCGATAAGCAACGGTGCCAATGCGTTTCAGTACCTTGTAAGGCTCGAAATACCTCCTGCCCGACTTGTGATCGCGTTGCAGACGTAGGGAGATCTGTCTTTAAGGTTTCAATTTGACAAACACCCACTCTCCTATGTCAAAAGCGATGTCTGTTTGGGACTTGTCTGCTAAAGTCTTCATGCGGTGTTGAGCCTTCAATAAATTGGATTTGAGAACTTGCAGAACTTCATCTTGCTGCAGCAAATAAGACTCGACCAAGTCGCTAGCAGTACTTCCCAAAATATAACGAGAAATGGTAGGAGGCTCCCTTCCATACAAGGTTTGAAAAGGAGTCATGCCCGCAGATGTTTGATAAGCAGTATTATACCAGAATTCAGCCCATGGTAACATAGCTACCCAATTAGAAGGTACTTCTGCAACATAGCATCGCAAGTATTGCTCTACATACTTGTTAAGGGCCTCTGATTGCCCATCACTTTGGGGTTGATAAGCGGTACTCATAGCCAAGGTCGATCCCTGCAAACGATTAATTTCCTGCCAAAAAGAGTGGATAAACCTGGGGTCTCTATCTGTGACTATGGTACGAGGAGGACCATATAGTCTGATCACCCCTACGATAAACGCTTCAGCTACAGTACAAGATGAGAAAGTGGAGGGAAAATCTATAAAATGGCCATACTTGGTGAGACGATCCACCACTGTCATAATCGTAGTCTTTCCTTTGGAACTAGGAAGGCATGTAATGAAGTCCATGGCAATGTCTTCGAACACCTGATCTGGAACTGGCAAAGGTTGTAATAACCCCGCGGGATGCAAGTTAGAGTCCTTCATTTGTTGGCAAATCTGACAGGCCGCAACGTAGGCATGAATATCCTTGCGCATGTGTTTCCAAAAATCCAATAATCCGATATCCTGCATTGCCTAACGCCTGTTGCTTTATACCCTTGGCGTAACAAACTCTCTTTTTCCTTTCCACACATAATCCTCAAGACGTTTTGGGGGAATTATTCTTCTACAGCTCTTACGTGACAACCCCATGTGCTCATCCCTTGTGGCATACTTCGTGGCATCCTCGTCATCGTTACTATTCACAACAAAAATAGTGTCGCAAGTTTCATTGTTCAATATTTTGTTTTAAGTGACGATTTTGAGCTACTTAGGGGAAAAGTGACGATTCCAATGAATATATGCCCATTCACAAGGCTTCATGATTGCTCTGTATTGAAATGGGAACTATCTTGGAATTTCCTATACCGGAATCTACAACTTCTCTTTAAATGGTGGCTAACCAAAGGGAAGAACAAAGTTATTGATTTCATACTTCAATGCCTACCTAGTATCATTTGTTGGGAGTTGTGGAAAAGAGGATGTGCATTTAAGAGTGACAAATGGGCGGGGCCGGGCCCTAAACGGCCTAGTGGACCGGCCCAAACAGTGTCCCGGGCCGGTCCCAAAATAAACGGGCCATCCGATCCCGGGTCAAATGATCTTTACGTAGAAACCGGCCGAGGACTGGGCCACGAACTCATGGTTCCGGGCTAAACGGATCGGGTTCACGGGCTAAGTGGGCCCAACAGCTAGTTTTTTATTTTTTTTTAAAAATTAATACAATAAGATGTTAAAAAATATCTAAGGCAATATCTTTCTTATTCGTCTTCCCCTCCCCCGTGGAATGAGCACAACAAAGTGTTAATACCATCATTGAGAAGAAAAAGAAACTAATCAAGATGTGCCAAAATACAAGTTACATAATACATACTATTTTTTGTTCATACAAGTTACATGGTATCTCTTACAAACTTCATAAATCCTTCAAGGTTCAGAGGAATTTCTGTTGGTGGTGGCGGAAATGTAGCTTGGTCATCGCCGCTTCCTTTGTCGGGCGAAGCAACATCCTCCGCAAGTTCAGCTAGCATTTCTTCGTAAGCTTTCTCTTCCTCTTGTTGTGATTTAGAAAGTCCAAAATTTCTTCTTTCCGAACGGATCCAATCTCTGAAAAGTACTAATTTTTCCAAGCTCTCCCTCATAGACACTCTATAATCACCGAGTTGAAGTCTTGCTTGACCAAAAGCGCTCTCCGATAACTGTTGAAACTTAAATAGTTAAAATGTCTCGGGTCATCCTTGAAAGAACCGGAAAGTGTTTTTCTTTGTCATTCCACCATTGCAAAAGATTAAAGGAGCCGTCGGGATTCACTTCCTTAAATCCCTGCGAAATAAATTTCAAGCTCATTTAGTTGTGAAAAATCACTATTACTAGAACTAGGGGTGTACAAATAAAACCGACAAACCGCACCAACCCGATAATCCGAGTCAAACCGAGAAAAAAAACTCGACTATGGTTTGGTTTGATTTGGTTTGGTGTTGAGAAAAAAAAACTGATCATATTTGGTTTGGTTTGGTTTTAACTAAAAAAAGTCAAATCGAATCAAACCAACCCGACATTATATGTATAGAAGTTTTAAATATATTTAATACATAAAAATATTTATGATAGTGTGTAGTTTATAAATATTTCTTAAGCTTTTTCATAGTTTTATCTTTTAACGTATTAGTTCAAGCTTGGGCTTATAATTTTTGGATGCTCCAATAAGTTTTATAGTACATAAATGTTAGTAACTCAAATAGATAAACCAAAATCAAATCAATACTAATGCTAATTAAAGACATTCAATTCGATTGTACTATGAATGAAAATAGTGTTGGATATCTATTTTTTAGTTTTCTCATTGTTTAGATAAAATGTATAACTTATTTTTCTTTTTGTGGTTAGTCATGTAAATATAGTACTTATTAGTCATAATTTTAAATTATGTTTGTTTACATTATGGCTTATTAATAATATTTATTTTATGCGATTTTATTATCTTTATTATTGAATATTTTAGTACAATGCCGTGACTCAGCTCATATTTATGTTATTTTATTGAAAACACCTTATATAGTTCTGTCTTACTAGGATTAAAGAAATATGCGGAGCACAAATTTTACATTTTGTGCTATGTAGACTTTATGGGGAAAAAACCCGAAAACCCAAAAAAACCGAGATTAAAAAACTCGGCTTTTATTGATTTGGTTTGGTATTTAATTTTAATAACCCGATACAATTGGTTTGGTTTGGTAATTAGAAAATCCGAACCAACCCGACCTATGTACACCCCTAACTAGAACATTGAGAACCCTTAAACCCTGCCCAAGCACTTAGTGTTTTTACTCTCGCAGTTCTTTTAGATGATTGAGAATCAGAAGAAGAATGAGTTGGAACATTTGGTGTAGCATGATTTAATGCAACTTGATAAGTATTATAAATAGTTTGAGCATTTATTCTAATTGAGGTTATTGCTTCCAGAAGTCCAGCCAACTCATCATCTTCAAGTGTTAAACCATTATAAATAATATCATACTAAAATTGAGGACCTTCTAATTTCATACAAGGATTTAACAAAGCAGCAACACCATAAATAGGGGGAATAGGAAAAAAAATTAAATTTTTTTCTCATAGAATCAATAACAAGCTAACTCCTGACCACAAGTTTTACACTTAGTCTTATTTTACGGAACTAGTTGAGTAAAAAATGGCGAAACATGAGATGTTTCCGTCCGTTTGGTACGTTGTCTAGAAAAAGTAGGGGTAGTAACATGAGTATCAGATGAGACATCATTTGGATTAACAGGGTTATCACTACTTAGGTTAACATAAGGAGCAGGACTGTGGGTGTATCATCATCCGGTTGAGTTCATCAAGATCAATTTCCTCATCATTATTTTTATCAATAGTATTATAATTATTAGAATAAAGAGCATTCATTAATTCATGGTCTTATTGTTTATCGGGCGCAATATTATGGTAAAATTGACTATCCATAAATTGTAATAAATTATTATCGTTATCAAGAATAACAAGTGTAGGACGAGTTAGGGGTTTGGTTCGGGGGAGGGGGGGAGGTAGGGGAGGAGGAACAACATTACCACTAGATTCAGCACTCTTGGATTTCCCCTTATTCTTATTTTTGGAAAAATAATTTTTCAAGGAAGCCATCTTAATTAATCACGTAATAGCAAATAAATAAAACAAACAAAAACTATAACATTAAGACTTACGAGTTGAAACGAGTTTACCAAATTGACGAACTTGTTGAAAATTGATTATCGTTGAAGACTTGAATACTTGAATTCACCAACTTCACAGTTTTTTCACAAATTGTAAGCAATAATAGCAAGTATAGAAGAAAATTAGAGAGAGATTGTGATAGATTGATATTGATTTTGTAAGAACAATGAAAGAAGGAGGGGTATTTATAGTTGAAAATAGGAAAAAAGTATAATTATAAAACGTTTGGGGTTAAAACAAAGTTGGGGAGGTTAAATGGCTATTTTCTAAATAGCCAACGACAGTTTTTTAAAATTTTCCAACGGCCAGATTTTCTAAAATATTTTTTTTACCGTTTGGCCCGCCAGGGACCGGTCAGGTCCCGGTCCTAGCGGTCCCTAACACTTAAACCGGCCCACTTGCCACTGTTCTGTGCAGCTAGATTTGGAGAGGGAATGATCTCTATACCTAGGCTTCTTTACCTGATTCAAGGGGAAAAGACAGGAGTACCTATAAAAATTAAAATATTTACCCTCCTCTACCCATAAAAGAATTCTACCCATTAAATAATTACAATTCCTTACCCATTTAATAAACAAACGCATATCTCAAAATAATTGCCTCAAGCTGCTAATGCCCTACCCATAAAAACGCAAAAACTGCTCAAAATTTCAGAAAATTAACGCACAAATATTGAAATTTCCATCGGCATCTGTTGAAGAATTGAAGATCGGAGATCGCCACTCTAATTTGAAGATCGGGAGTGTGAAAAAACAGAGCGAAGATGCCGATTCTCTTCAAAATTCAAGTTTTTCTCCTTAAATGTTTCCGATTTTGATTTCGCAGAAGTTTAGCGCTCAAACTTCTTAATTTTTAGCTGAAAATTTTGTTCTCAGTTTGGAGATCTGGAAAACTGGAGGATTGAATCATAACAATTGATTTGATTTCGAAAAAATTTCTGTTGAACTTCAGTATTTGACATCAAACACTGTTGAAATTTGGATTGTCGAGATTCAATTTTGGACATATAACTTCAGAATCATGGAAAATATACCAATTCTGCTGCAGTATAGTGGAGAATGGGATGATAACCATAATTTCATGAATTTTCATTTTGATGCAATTTTAATGAAGACTTGTTGGAAATTTGAACAATTTCTCAGAGAAATTGCAAAGCAACTGCAAAAGGACGGCAACACAATAGTTATTCAGTATGCTATTGCTCAAGGATATCCACTAATTACAATATGCAGTG
>ML242239.1:486-29882 GCA_005239495.1 Nicotiana undulata
TGGTGATGGAAATCTTCAAAATCGCCTAAGGGGAAGTGGGGAAGAAGAGGTTTGAGAAGAAGTGGGTTAAATCCCGTAATGTTTATGTTTTTGGGTTATTAAAATCACTAGGCAAAATTGCCCTTCGCGTTCGCAGGCCACTGGCCGCGTTCGCGAAGGGTTAGCAGCTGGGACCTACACGTTCGCGGAGCCAGGGCCGCGTTCGCGAAGGTCTAACTTCCTAGGCTTGCGCATTCGCGAGCCTACGCCCGCGTTCGTGAAGAACAAACCTACCCTGCCCCCCGGCCTCATCCTAAGCCTACGCGTTCGCACCCCTGGGGGCGCGTTCGCGTAGAAGCACTGTCCAGTGCTCCGCGTTCGCGTCTCCCTCTACGTTTTCGCGTAGAGTAAAGCCCAGGACACCATAGATTACCCTTCGTGTTTGCGAGCCCATGGCCGCGTTCGCGAAGGGTATTACACCAGACACCAGCAAAACATCAAAAACACTAGATTTTTCATGCATTTCACACCCCGTTAGCTATCCGAAACTCACCCGAGCCCTCGGGTCTCAAAACCTAAAACACACACATTTCCCAAAATATCCTACAGACTTATTCAAGCTTTTACATCACCAAAATATCATCAAAACAAGGAATTAAACCTTAAAACTCATAAAATTTCCTCAAAACTTCATAAAGCTTAACTTATCCGATTTTAATCCGAATCACGTCATTTCAAGTCCGTTTTACACCAAATTTCACAGATAAGTCACATAACATATAATAAACCTGTTNAGCTTAACTTATTCGATTTTAATCCGAATCACGTCATTTCAAGTCCGTTTTACACCAAATTTCACAGATAAGTCACATAACATATAATAAACTTGTTTCGGACTCTGAAACCATAATACGGGCCCGGTAACACAGTTTTCACATAATTATTCATTTCCAAAATCCTTTATTATTTCTAGAAAATAATTTTCTTTAAAAAATTCATTTCTCGGGTTTGGGACCTCGGAACTCAATACCGGACATATGCCCAAGTCCCATATTTTCCTACGGACCCTCCAGGGCCGTCAAATCACGGGTCCGGTCCGTTTACCAAAAATGTTACCAAAGTCAACTTTATTCATTTAATTATCATAAAATTCCATTTTCATCAAATTTCAACATAAGGACTTCCCGGCTACTCGACCGGGTTGCACACGCACATCGAGGTGAGATTAACGGAGGCTTTCGAGGCCTCAAAACACAGATTTAGCTAGAATTACTTAGGATGACCTTTTGGGTCATCACAATTGCGTGCTGTTACCCGTCCCTTCCTATAATCCTGGAGGAGTTTAGGATTTATATCATGTGAGGGAGGTTCTAGGAAGACCCTTAGGCTCAAAAGAAAAATACTAAGGCGACAGATAAAAAACAAATAGGACTGCAATTAAGGGAAATAACGGAAAGCAGATAGAAGGCTCAGATATACCTCCACAAGTAATGCACATAGACAGCACGACTCATACACACATAAGGTCCATATTTAGTTTCAGAATCCTAAGGCATGGTATCTAGGTGATTTTAATATGTAATCAGATAGCAGGTTTGTTCCATAACTCAGGAAGGGAATCCTAATCAGTTTTGCCTACTGATTTTAAACCTGTTGATTATTAGGCAGCGTACATAAAAAAGCAGATTTCCAATTTTAACGAAATTAGCACCTAAGGATTGCCTAGGTGTAAGACAATGTTACAGTTATCGGAGTTTACTTAGAAAACAAAATTGTCTCAAATTGTATTACTAAACATGTTGTCTAAGTGTTCGATATTTAGGAATTGTTACCAGCTGTTTGCAAGACTGAGTGAAACTATTTTTATCAATAATTAGACGAGATGCCTAAGCGGATATGAATGTAATCCTAAAGGGCATGATATCTAATGCACAGAAAATTTAGAGTGATGTATATGCAGGACCTAAGCAGGATTTTCTAAATGCATAAATGTTACAACGTCTGAACATGCTTTCAGAAAATGCAGAAGATATGAAAATGACCTATTTATTAGCGTTGTTTTTATCCTAAGGCAGGATCGCTAAGTGTACATGGCAGCGCATAATCATGATGGTAAAGTACTAGTTATTAGCACATTTTAACACAGGATTTTTCAAAGTGATATAAGAATAGAATGTACATCCTGAAACAGCAGACATGGGACCTAAGAGACATGGTTTCTAATGCATGCATGAATCTTAGGCATGGTTTCTATTGCACAATTAGGAATATAACCCTAATAACATATTTTCTACCCTTTAATAACTATAACATGCATATTTACCCCTACCCTTTTCACTATCCGTCCCCAGAATTATTTACAATAATTATTACAAACCGTTTGCACAAATTACATAATGGAAATGAGAAAAAGAAGAAGTTATACTATAAGGAGCCTACTAATAGGCCCAAAATCTCCAGAATACCTCCAATGCCATTGGTTAACAGCCTTTCACATGATCCATGTGTGTCAGAGTTCCCTAAGGATCTCAAGGGACCCCGGGCAGTGCTCACACCCAAATTCATAACCAAGCTTGAGTAAGTGCAGCGTGGAAGGGCCAGCTTTAATGTGTCAGAGTTCAGAGGGAGCTCATAGGGGTCCCTAAGCAGTCACACACTAAAGGGGCAGAACCTAGACTTCTAAGAGTATATGTGAGAGTGCTTGACATGGTTTTGAAAGAGTAGAGTTGGGACAAAAGTTTTGAAGATGATTAGTTTGAAATAAATTTTGGAAATAAACAACAGAAAGGTTTGCTCTTAGTGAAAAACAGTTTTGAAAGAAAGGGAGGAGAACAATCAGCAACTTAGAACCAAATCAGCATACATAGTTCAGGGAAGCAAACACAAGCAGGGAATAAGGGATTGGGGACAAGTAGGTCACTTGTGAAAGCATGTTTGCATACAAGTTAAAACTAGAGAAATACTACAGAACTTTAAACAACCATGGAAATATGTTCAGGACAAGAACTCAACAAGAAACAAATTGAGGGGTGCTAAAAGGGAGGTACATAACAGACAGGGTCACACATAGATTCAGGGAGGATTCATGAACATAGCACAGTTCAGGATTACATAGCAAACAAGTGGCACAAATACATACCTATAGTGTGCTGGGAATCAGGGTTAAGGCAGGAGTGTAGTGAAACATATAAGAAAGCAGTAGACATGCTGAACTAAAAGGAAAGGGTAATCACATGGTAAAATAGACATGCTAATTGCAAGTTAGACATCAAAACCACAAGTAGAAGCATAAGAGAAACAAAAGGAACTGCAATACAAATAGAAACATATTGTTTTGGAGGCTTTAAGTTAAACTGAAAACATACTAGTTAAATGAGAGGATAGGTGCAGAGTAATAGAGTGAAGAGCAGTATAGTGTAGACCAGTAGAGCAGTAGAGTGTATAATTACCCAGTCTTGGCTTTCAGCCGACTGAGTATAGCAAGTAAGAGTAGGAAAAACAAGAAAGAATATATGTGTGTGTGTGTAAGAGAGTTCAGAACAGTAAAAATGTTCCTCCCATTACTAATGAAAGAGTAGAGGTATTTATAGTTTAAAACATGCAGGAGAATTAAGGTAATAAGTACTAATTTAGCCCAGTTATAGGAAAAATACCCAATCAGAATCAATCAAGACCCGGACTCCCTGTAATTAGGGAGTCATAGTTCAAACGGGTACAAGTTGTATTAAACAGGGAAAATAATCAATTACAAGACTGATTTTTCAGTAATAGGAGTAATAAAAGCACGTGGCATGTAATAAAGGCTAAGTACATAATACATAATTAAGGAAAGTACATGTTAAATAACTGACAGCATATTCATACACATTAAAATAAAGCAGAGACTAAGTGATAACTAGTGATTTGTGATTACTATTTATTCCCGTTTTCTTAGGTTTTTAGGAAAATTTGACTAAAATACTCCCACATTTTGATGCAAGTTGTTTAAATTGCTGGAATTGAGTTGAATTATGAATATTGATCTAAAAGGACCAAAAACTTGCACTATCCCAGTACCCAGCAGAACCACTGCAGCGTTCACTATTCCGCTGCAGCGTTTGTCATTTCGATGCAGCGGATTTCCAACCGCTGCCCCGTTGACAAACTTCAGACAGATGATTTTTTAGGCAATATCATCGTTGACCGCGCTGCTTTTCCGCTACAGCGATTTCTCCACCGTTGCAACGTTCAATATTTCGCTGGAAGCGTTTGTCAAACTTTAGAAAGTCAACCAAAGTGGACTTTTACACTTTCGCGGTTAGCTACTTTTCCGTTGCCGCGTTTCAGCCTCCGCTGCAGCGCCTCAATATTTTGCTGGGCGCGAAATGAAGAACTAGAGAGCTATCAATGTCCAAGACCGCTGCCACGGCCATTATTCCGTTGCAGCGGAAGCCAATCTGCCGCAACGCTCAGAAATACGCTAGGAGCAAAATCTCCATAGGGGAAATTTTTTCCTGTATTTTCAGCCTAGTATAAATACATCTTTTTCTCATTTTTAGGGCATCAGTTGTTGAAAGGAATAGGTGAACAGTAGTTTTTGTCTATTTTGAGCAATTTTAGCCTAGTTCTTAGATTTCTCTCTTGTAATTTACATTTATGAGTTCAATTTCATCATCTATCTTAGTTTCTTCTTCAATTATGAGTTGCTAGACCCTTAAGCTAAGGTGGTGACCCAACCCTAGCATGGGTAACTAATGGGTCTTTCATTTTAGGATGAATTTGTGATTGGGTGTTTGATTTTTAGTCTGATTTATGCATAATTCTCAGATTTAGTGGTTGCAAACACTATTTCATGCCTTAATGACTAGGGTTACTCTTGAGAAAGATGACTCAAGTCTAGATAATTAGGCTAACAAGGTATTGGGGTAAGCTCAAGAGATTGATAGCCTTAGTAAAAGGGTAGATTCTAGAGATAGATACAACCGACTTGAGCCATTTCATTTGATTTAATGAAACACCCAATTGTGCTTGAGAAGGCCAATTCGGGCAAAGTCACCCAAATTACCGAGAGGCATTAGGTGAGAAAATTAGCATGAGGTTATTTCATTCACCCACAATTCACAAGGTTATCCTCAATTTTAGACCTCATTGTCACTCGCCTCGGAGTAAGTTTCAATCTTAGTGATTTTTATTAATTGAGAAAATCCACAAAAAGATCATAGTTGGTTAGACAATAGTCTCTTTTAGTCTATACCTTAGTATAATTACAAAACCCTCTATGATGAGAAGTGTAATTAAGAACATGGAACACCACTAGGTCAATTAGACACTCAACTCCCATATACATAGCTCCCTGTGGAAATCGATCCCGACCCGTTCGGGTAAAAGCTGCTTCGACCCCTTCCTTGCTACTTATTAGTGGCATAGGTAGGCGCCGATCACTTTTTGGCGGCGTTTCCGGGGAGTTATAACGGTGTTGACTATCTATTTGAGTAGTAGTGTATATTGTTTTTCTTTCCTTCTTTTTGGTTAACTTGGTCGTTTCAATCAATACAGGTACATATGGCTGATCCTTTAGGCAATATTATACCGGGGGATGAGGTATATGATAACGGAGAGGATGAATTGAATCAAGTACCTCCACCTCAAGAAGGGGCCGACAGTCCAATCCTTATGAAGAAGTTCCAGACCCTCCCCCACCTCCTCCCAGAGTTGCTCTTTGGGTGCTTCCAAACGAGGGGTATGCAAGTGTTATTGTCCTTCCCATAATCCGGGAGGGCAACTTCCAAATCACTAATGTCATGTTGACACTCCTGGAGCAGCGTGGGTATTTAACGGGAGCTCCCCATCAAAATGCCTACAAGCACGTAAAGGGCTTTTTGGACACATGTTGGGGGAGCAAGCAAACCAATGTATCGGAGGATGCCTTGAGGCTCAGATTATTTCCTTTCTCTCTCTGAGGGAAAGCCCTGGATTGGATTGAACGACTTCCCAATCATTCTATCTCTACATGGGATGAATTAGCGGATAAGTTCATTGCCAAGTTTTTCTCCCCCGGGCACATGGCGTCTTTGAGAGACGAGATATTGGCATTCAAGCAAGAACCGAGTGAGCCTCTTCATGAGATTTGGTAACGCTATAGAACTATGGTCAAAGAGTGCCCAAACAATGACATGACGGAGGCTATGATACCATAAACTTTATACCGAGGCATCAATACCACCAATCAGTGTGTGGTCAACCAACTCGCTGGAGGCAACTTTATGAAGCTGACTTAAACTGAGGCATGTGACATCTTAGATGAAATGGTTGACACTTCGTCAGCATGGCAGAGTAGGGAAAATGTGCCCCAGGGTGATCCAAGTGTTATAAATCTCCACAAAGAGCTTCAATATCATGGGAAAGAAATTGCCGAGTTTACCACCATCTTGAATCAACTTGCTAAGGCGCAGCTTCATCAAATACAAGAGCCGAAGCAAGTGCATGCTATGGAGGGGGTAAATCTTTTGGTGAACAAGCGAAGGCCTCGTGGAAATCAAGTGCAAAACAACAATGACCAATGCGACCAAGGAGTGAGTGGGTATAATCAAGAGGATTCCTATGATGAGCAAAATGAAGATGTAATGTATGCCAACAATTTTCAAGGGAAAAGGAACAATCAAGGGAGCAACAAAAATTGGAACAACCAAAGGCAAGGTAATTGGAACAACAATAACAACTCAAGCAATTGGGGGAACAACAATCAACAATGGGGTGTCAATAACAACAATTGGGGTGGAAATGGAAATCGGGGGTCGGGTTTATAAGGCCCCCGATGTATCAACAACCCACCCCCTATCAATCAAAAGGCCAAGGTTCCTCAAGCAATGATATGGGTAGGATCGAGCATATGTTCAAACAAATGATGGAACGCAAAGCGGATTCGGATGCTCAACTTGCCTCCCATAACACCTCCATCTGAAATCTTGAAGTTCAAATGGGACAAACCTCACAAGCCTTGAACACACGCCCGAAGGGAACACTACCTAGTGATACGGTGGTGAACCCTAAGGGTGGAAACAACAACAACAATACCAGCCATGTAATGGCGGTGACCACAAGGAGTGGTCGAGGTAGTGAGGCCAGTTTTTCAAAGAAAAAGAGAATTGTTAGTGATGATAATAACTTGAAACAAAATGAGGTTCCAATTGAAGTTGAAAATGTGGTTGAAGAGCCGGTAAATAATGAAGTGAGGATTGACATTGAAGCCAACGAGGAGGAATCACAGGATGACGTGAACCCGTCTAGGGAACACGTAATTGACATACCCGAGCCGGTTATGCCAAAAGCTAAGGCACCATTGCCTAGGCATCCTCCTCCTTATCCTCAAAGGATGGCAAAGCAAAAGATGGAGAATCAATTCAAGAAATTTATAGATATGATGAATAGCTTGTCCATTAACGTACCATTAGTTGAAGCTCTAGAACAAATGCCCTGGTATGCCAAGTTTATGAAAGACTTGGTCACAAAGAAAAGTTCAATGGAGTGCGAAACAATAAAACTGACTCACCAAGTGAGTGCAATAGTGCATTCAATGGCACCCAAACTTGAAGACCCCAGCTCATTCACCATTCCTTGTACAATTGGTAGCGCGGAGTTTTCCAAGGCATTGTGCAACTTGGGAGCTAGCATCAATTTGATGCCTTATTCGGTCTTCAAAACCTTGGGAATTGGTCAACCTAGGGCAACTTCTATGCGACTTCAAATGGCGGATCGATCTATGAAGCGACCTTTGGGAATCATTGATGATGTTCTGGTGCGAGTTGAAAAATTCATATTGCCCGCGGATTTTGTTATCTTGGATTGCGAGGTAGATTATGAAGTTCCAATCATCTTGGGAAGACCTTTCCTTGCAACGGGGAAGGCATTGGTAGACGTGGAGGCCGGTGTGCTCACCTTCTGGGTGGGCGATGAAAAGGTCATTTTCCACGTTTGCAAGTCAATGAAGCAACCCAAAAGCAAGGAGGTGTGTTCTTTCATGGACCTTTTCACCGAGGTCATAATTGATGAAACAAGCTCAATGATCAATGTTGAAGACCCCGTGGAGGCAGTGTTATTGAATCATGATGATATTGTGGTGGATGGCTTGACCGAGTGTACCAATGCATTACAAGGCATGTGATCTTATTCTTATGGTCCTCGCAAGTTATCCTTGGATTTGGAGAATCGGAAAACTCCTATGACAAAGACCTCAATCGAGGAGCCACCCACCCTGGAGTTGAAGCCACTTCCACCGCACCTCAGGTATGAATTTTTTGGTCCTTCTCGTACTTTACCTGTTATACTTTTATCTTGCCTAACCAAATTGCAGGTAGACTCTACACTCAAAGTGATTCAAAGGCGAAAGAAGTCCATAGGTTGGACTCTTGCTGATATTCGGGGCATAAGCCCCGCATTCTGTATGCACAAGATTATTCTTGAAGATGAAGCAAAGCCTTCCGTAGAACACCAACGGAGGATAAATGAGGCAATGCAGGAGGTTGTCAAGAAAGAGATAATCAAGTGGCTCGATTCTAGGGTCATCTACCCAATCTCTGATAGTGCTTTGACTTCTCCAGTCCAATGTGTTCCTAAAAAGGGTGGCATGACCATGGTACAAAATGACAAGAATGAGCTTTCCAACAAGGACCGTGACTG
This sequence comes from Nicotiana undulata, assembly GCA_005239495.1. Lineage (NCBI taxonomy): Eukaryota > Viridiplantae > Streptophyta > Magnoliopsida > Solanales > Solanaceae > Nicotiana > Nicotiana undulata. Next base: position 9,121 of record ML242239.1, read on the forward strand.
GCTGGCGGGTGTGTATGGATTACCGCAAATTGAACAAGGTGACCCGCAAGGATTACTTCCCTTTGTCTTTCTTGGACCAAATGCTTGAAATGCTTTCTGGGAGAGCTTTCTATTGTTTCTTGGACAGGTATTCAAGCTATAACCAAATCTTGATAGCTCCAGAAGATCAGGAAAAGACTACCTTCACTTGTCCCTATGGGACATTTGCTTTCTCAAGGATGCCATTCGGCTTATGCAATGCACCTGCCACATTCCAGCGATGCATGATGGCAATTTTCAATGATATGGTTGAAGATTTCTTGGAGGTTTTCATGGATGGATTCAGCGTGGTAGGGGATTCTTTTGAGGAGTGCTTGAAAAATCTTGATAAAGTCCTTGCCCGTTGTGAAGAAACAAACCTCGTATTTAATTGGGAAAAATGTGATTTCATGGTTGAGGAGGGGATAGCCCTCGGCTACAAAATCTCAAGGGATGGAATTGAAGTTGATAAAGCCAAGATAGAGGTTATTTCCAAGTTTCCTCCTCCAACATCGGTGAAGGGAATCCGTAGTTTTCTTGGGCATGCGGGATTTTACCGGCGCTTCATTAAAGACTTTTCAAAGGTGGTAATTCCTCTATGAAAGCTATTGGATAAAGATTCCAAGTTCAACTTTAATGAATATTGTATGAGAGCATTTGAGTTTTTAAGCAAAGCTAACTACCACGCCAATTATCACCGCGCCAATTTGGAGCTCTCCTTTCGAGCTCATGTGTGATTCGAGTGATGTGGCGGTGGGTGCAGTTTTGGGACAAAGGGTGAATAAACTCTTTCACCCCATTTAATATGCAAGCAAGACCATGAACTCCGCCCAAATGAACTACACCGTCACCGAAAAAGAATTGTTGGCTATAGCCTTTGCAATGGAGAAATTCAGGCCTTACCTTATGGGCGCCAAGGTGATAGTTCACACCCATCATGCGGCGCTCCGGTACTTAATGATGAAAAAGGATTCAAGAGCAAGGCTTATGAGGTGGGTGTTATTGATTCAAGAGTTTGACCTAGAAATTGTGGATAGAAAGGGGAGTGAGAACCAAGTTACCGACCATCTATCCCGTTTGGAAGAGAAAGGGAGGACAAGTGATGGCCTTGAGATCAATGATAGCTTTCCGGATGAGTAGCTTCTCTCCGTCTCTATGCGTGATATGCCATGGTTCGCGGACATCGCCAACTACCTTGTCACCGGTGTTGTACCGTTTGAGCTCTCTTCTAACCAAAGGAAGAATCTTAGATGGGACAACTTGGATTATTGTTGGGATGAGCCATATTTATTCAAAATATGAAATGATGGTGTCATTCGGCGTTGTGTCCCCGAAGAAGAACAAGTGTCAATCCTTGAGTCTTGACATTCCTCACCTTATGGTGGTCATCATGGAGGGGCAAGGACAGCTTCAAAGGTCTTGAGTTGTGGATTCTTTTGGCCCATTTTGAATAAGGATGCTAGTGAATTCGTAAAAAGGTGCAATGAGTGTCAAAGGTCGGGCGGCATATCCAAGAAAGATGAAATGCCCCTCACCACAATCCTTGAGGTAGATATCTTTGATGTGTGGGGTATTGATTTTATGGGCCCCTTTGTTAGCTCATGTGGAAACACCTACACACTCGTGGCGGTGGACTATGTTTCGAAATGGGTTGAAGTCGTGTATTTACACAATAATGAGGCACGAGGTGTGGTTGGATTTCTAAAGAAAAACATTTTCACAAGATTTGGGACACCCCGTGCCATCATAAGTGTTTTTGCAACAACGCTTTTGATTCATTGCTAGCCAAGTATGGGGTCAATCATAAAGTTTCCACTCTGTACACTCCTCAAGATAGTGGACAGGTTGAAGTGTCTAATCGGGAAATCAAGAACATTTTGGCCAAGAACGTGAATGCAAATAGGACTGATTGGTCTAAAAATCTTGATGAGGCTCTTTGGGCATATAGGACTGCCTTCAAAACCCCAATCGGTATGTCTCTGTATCGGTTGGTGTATGGCAAAGCATGTCATCTACTAGTGGAATTGGAGCACAAGGAAAAGAAGTTGAACTTGGATTAGGACACAGCTGCAAATCTTCGGGTTGATCACCTCAATGAGCTAGATGAGTTTAGATTCCATGCATATGCTAGCTCTTCTTTATACAAGGAGAAAATGAAGTATTTGCACGACAAATATGCCAAAGACCGGGAGTTTAAAGTGGGAGACTTGGTGCTTCTTTTCAATTCAAGGCTTCGTCTCTTCCCGGAAAAACTTAAGTCCAAGTGGAGTGGTACGTTTGAAGTGGTATTGGTCACACCCTTTGGTGCTCTTAATCTCAAAAACAAGAATGGGGAGATTTTTCGTGTGAATGGTCACCGGTTCAAGCATTATCTAGGTAAATTTGAAGATAGACACGTGGTGGCTTTGCTGAAATTCCTTTTGAACATGGTAACAAGTGTCGTGCCGCGACGTTAAATCAGGCGCTTCTTGAGAGGCAACCCAAGTATTTTCTTTTCTTTCTTTTTGTTGCTTTTGTAGAGTAGATATTTTGTGGGCTGGCCTGTTGTGAAGTTGATGTAGGACTTGGTGGATGCAGTGCATGCTCAAATCTAGAAAAGTGAGCAAAATAGTGATATTTCGCTGCAGCAGCCAAAATTCCGCGGACAGCGGTGGCAAAACGCTGTAGCGAAACTTTGCCGCTGACAGCGGTCAAATTGAAAAAATACAAGCTCTCCGAATATCAAAACGCTGCAACGATTACTTTTCCACTGGCAACGGAGTGATTCCGCTGCAGCGGTGAAATTCCGCTGACAGCGGTGAGGGCCAATGTGTAGAAGTTTCAAAAGTGCAAAAGCGTGGACACTGGTAAAAATTCGCTACCGCGCTAGGTAGGTCGGTTGGGGTCCCACTTCATTAGTATAAATACTAAGGGACCCCCTCTTTTACCCTTTTCACTCATCTACTTCCCAGACCTATCATTTTACTGCGCATCCAATTTCACTGTTCATCCAAGGCCATTATTTACAAATTAGCATCCTACTTCTTCTTCTAATACTGGTATGTGCTCATTAGTTGTTTTACTTGATAATTATTTCATACTTTTTTTGTGTCTTTTTTGTTTTTGTTTTTGTTCTTGTTGTAGAATTATTGGAGCCCTAGTTTCTAATATTGTTTCACCAGTGTGGGGTAGTGATTTCTGAACATCTAAATGGCTATAGGGTTCTTGATATCTGAGTTTCATTGAGAAAGTTTTGTTACCTTGGTAGAACCCTAAGTTTTACTTTGGCCATCAGTGCGCTTTACTGTAGAACTCCGCTGCAGCATTTCAAAATTTCGCTGACAGCGGAGTCCCCAAGCCTTGGTATTGTTAGCCCTAGGATTCCGTTGCAGCGGTCAAATTTCGCTGACAGCGATAATGTTTTCGCTGCAGCGGACAAATTTTTGCGGGCAGCATTTTACATATTCAGAGAGTTGAGTCTCCTATTTCCTCAGTTACCGCTGCAGCGGCTAAAATTCCGCGGACAGCGGTCCAAAATTTTGTGATCCACGTTTGTGAAGTTCAGAGAGTGGGTAGTCTGACCCCCACTCTTCTGCTGCAGCGGTCAAAATTCCGTTTTTAGTGGATTTCCTGTTTGTGCATTGTTTCCTTCTCTGCATCTATACTATCTAAGCTTTGATTCGGTATTCATATACAATGTTTTAACAACTTGTGTAACATGTTTGCAAAGAATGGTGAGATCACGGGGAGGAGCTGACAAGAAACCCGGGAGGGGCGACCATTCAAGGGGTCGGGGCAAAGGAAAACAACAAAATCCCTTGGGTCCGACAAAGGCAATAGGGAAGAAGCAACAATGGAAAAGGACTAGACCTAAAGAGTCGGAGTCCAGTGAGTATGTGCCCTCCCGAGAAGCTTCGGAGGGACAAAGTGGAGCAACCTTAGCAGCTGCATTGTCAAAGCCAAGGAGACTCGTCAATGAGCCCACTAGCTCTAAGTCTTCTGAGGATTCTTCTAGTCACTCCCCTACTCCCGAGGACACAGGTGAAGCAGCCCCTCCTTCCATCAACCTCGACAGCTCAGATGAGACACCTAATGAAGAAAGAGGTGGTGATACCCTAGTGCAGACCATAGGTCTTCTCCGGACCAGAAACCCGCTAGTGTGGCAGGACCGGTTTGTCTCAGAACCAACCTACCACAAGTTCAAAGAGTGGTGGCCCCAAAGATCACTCATCCCAGAATACCATTCATCATCAAAGATCTCCTACCTCTCAACCCCAATGTGAAGAAGCAGTTTGATGAACAAAAAGGGTGGAACTTCTTCATCAGCCGAGTGGAGGATGCTAATGAGTTTGTTCTGAAGGAATTCTATGTAAATGTGGATCATACAAAAAGGGACACATATCTTACTCAGGTTCGCAATAAGAAAGTTTTGTACAATGGCAGTGCATTCAATGAATATGCGGGTTTCACGAATGAAGATGAGACTCGCTACGGAGAAGGTGGATATGAAAGACTTAGCTCGTCCATGGTTGGCCTCAAGGATAGCTACCCCGGGGACCACTCCATCTTGGTTGGTTGCAGGCACTGCCATAAAAAGGAACACACTCAGTTTTGAAGCCAGGGGATGGGCCACTTTTGTTTGCAGCCGGATAGACCTGATACTCTATGGCAGTGACATGCACCTCTCTAGGGCTTTGATAGTGGGTGCTATTATGGATGGTATCCCGATTAACGTCGGGAATTTCATGTCCAGAGTGATTGACCGGATTGTGCAGAGGAATGAGGCGTCCTATCATTTTCCTAACTTTCTCACTATGTATTTCAGGGACAATGAGGTCCATGGGAAGGATTTTGACACTACTGTGAGGCCCCACTCACCTTTCTCATGGTATAGTTTGAAGGGTTCAGACAACCCTAAGGCGAAAAGGAAAGCCACCACATCTACAGCCCCTGGTACTTCCACCGCCACAGAGCCTTCTGGTGCTGTTGAAGGTTCCATTACTTCTGAGGAGCCCATTGTTGTTATTGCTCCAGAGTCTTCATCGAGTCCTACCATGTCCATCCCAGTCCCAGTGCCATCATCTTCCACTTACCCTCAGACGGACTTGAGGGTGTCTCAGACTTTAGTTGGTATCACCAACTGGCTGCAGGTAGCTTCTTCCAAGCTTTCTGACCTTTCTACCATTGTTGCAGCCCAGTCAGCTCCGACGCCTATTGAACTTCCTCCTACTCTGGAGGACACACTAAAGAGCTTAGTGGATAACCAAAAGAAAATCATGGAGACACTGGATAAGCAGGATAAGGAAATCCACTATTGGGGCAAGTATGTGAAGAAGATGAAGAAGTCTCAGGATGAAATGAAGAAGGTTCAGATGAAGGTGTAGGAAACTCAAGTTGGCTTGAAGAAAGAGGTGGCAAAGCTTGCAGCTGCGGGGGACATCCCCCTGGATCTGTTGATGGGAGAGACAGGGCCCACTAACCAGGTCACACATGTTGAGGAGGCAGACCTTCCACCGACCCAAGTTCATAGGAGAGCCATCCCGCGGACTGATGATATGGAGATTCAGCTCGAGGAGCCCGAGGGCCAGACCTCCGTACAGCCACAGGACCCTGCTACCACCACTGGCATAGTGCCTTCTTCATCATCCCCAGTTGATCCTTCACCCCTGCAGTCAGAGGCACCATAGGGAGTTTCCTTTTACTCTCTCTCACCCCTTTCCCCTGCTCTATATTTTTGGCTAGTTAGCATTGAGGACAATGCTAGTTCTTATTAGAGGGGTGGCCTCTATTTGAGATTTGGTGATTCAGACATTCTCATATTTTTGGGCTGCAATAACTGTTGATACTATATTCCATTTATTTATTTTCATTTAAGTACTTTTTACTTTTGGTATGTATATATTTAGGTTTCCTATCATATGTATATATTCATCCCCTCTTATGTATATTCATCGTAATCTCCTACTGTAAATATTCATATCTAATTTTTGTATTTTCTACTTTATAACTTCTTTAGTTTTTCCATCTGTGGTTTAACTTCTTATTTCATTTAATAGCTTCTTGTTTATTTATAACTTCTTCTTCACCTTTTGCTCTGTGAATAAGCCCCTGGTTTTCTTAAGGCCACGGTTCTTTCCAGGGTTGGAAATTGTGTGAACCGGGTGTCTCTTCCCTAAAACAGATGGTGTGATGACCTTCTTAAGGGATTGAGTCAATTTTTCGTTTTTCTTTTTTGTTTTGTTTTCTTTTGTTTCAGAGGTAGTGAATAAACGTGATTCAAATAAAGCTTCACTTGGCACCAACAGACTTACCTTTGACCTCATGGTTAAAGACATATTACAAATGAGGCTAGTCTAGTTGTAACCCTTAGAGTCTTGAGTTTACTGAAACTGTCGTCAGGTGGTGTTAAGGCCATATGTTAGTTTTCAATTTGAACCAAGGTTGTTGTGGGCCCTCGACACGATGCTCTTTAACGATCCTAGGTTTGAGAGGTGAGTTTTGAATTGCATAACCCGAGTGTCGTGCCTAAAAGTCTAGAACTTGCCCCAAGTGTTTTTCTAGGCAAAATCTTAAGTTAGCTTGACTTGTGAAATGATCATAGGCCTTCTTTGATTCCCTAGTGAAATTGAATGACTTCTATATCCCACCTTGACAAGATCCCTAGTCAACCCCTTTTGATCCTGAGCCTATTTTTTCAAAAACCATATTATGATCCTTCATCCGTTCTCTAATGACCCTCTCTTGGTCACCCTTTCTTTCCTTGAGCACTCATGATGAATAATAATCAAAATCATAAGTTTTGGGGAGAGACGAGGAAATTCATAGTGATGAAAGGTATTGTAAAAAAAAAAGGGCCAAAGAAAAGGTTGAAAAGCAAAATGAACCAAAAAGAAAAGAAAAGAAAAGGGTTGAAAGGAAAAGCAAAAGTTGAAAACGGGCTTGGAATGATGAAAAAGAAAGAAAAAGGGAGGAAAATGAACTCCAAGTAAAAGAAAGAGCTACAATGAGTCTCTCTAAGTTCCCCAAGGAAAATGTGTGACTCAAAGAGTCAATAAAAACATGTGTCGAAATGTGATAAATTGGAGTGCTTAAGGAGAGATGTTCTACCAAAGTTCATCATGACCAAATTTGATCCAAAAATCCTTCATTACATCCCGACAAAGCCCTATAGGATCGCAAGTTGAGTGAGCTAACATTAGTGGTGATTTACACGAGGAGCAAGCCTATGGTACTTAAGGCCGGACTTGAGGCATTCTTTTGAGAGTGAAGAGAGCACCCCATGATAAACCCAAATCTGAGAGTTCATTCTTTATGGTGAGGTGAGCCTATGGAGAATAGAGGAGAAATATTTTGGGATCCACAGTGATTGAGGTGAAATAGAGAAGCTCTTCGACGACTTGAGTCAGCTCTTGAAGCTTTGGTGTCACATTAGATCTAGTGAGCTAGAAAATCATTGCATAATGTTGTCAATAATGCATTTGTGCCAAGGGTAATTGTTAGTCCCAATTGAAGCTTGATGAAGTCACATCTTAATGGATGTCATACTTTCTCTTTTACGGAGGTGGGAGTTATTTTGTTTGCTTGAGGACAAGCAAAGACTTAAGCTTGGGGGAGTTGATAACTAGTGATTTGTGCTTACTATTTATTCTTGTTTTCTTAGGTTTTTAGGCAAATTTGACTAAAATACACTCACATTTTGATGCAAGTTGTTTAAATTGCAGGAATTGAGTTGAATTGTGAATATTGATCTAAAAGGACTCAAACAAGGAGAAAAAACTTGCACTATTCCAGTACCCAGCAGAACCGCTGCAGCGTTCACTATTCCGCTACAGCGTTTGTCATTTCGCTGCAGCGAATTTCCAATTGTTGCCCCGTTGCCAAACTTCAGAGAGATGGTTTTTGAGGCAATGTCACCGCTGACCGCGCTGCTTTTTCGCTGCAGTGGTTTCTCCATTGTTGCAGCGTTCAATATTTCGCTGGGAGCATTTGTCAAACTTCAGAGAGTTAGCCAAAGTGGGCTTTTACACTTTCACGGTTAGCGGTACTTTTTCGCTGCCACGTTTTAGCCTCCGCTGCAGCGCCTCAATATTCCGTTGGGCACGAAATGAAGAGCCAGAGAGATATCAATGTCCAAGACCTCTATAGCGGCCATTATTCCGCTGCAGCGGAAGCTAATCTGCCGCAGCGCTCAGAAATACGTTGGGAGCGAAATCTTCGTAGGGGCAATTTTGTCCAGTATTTTTAGCCTAGTATAAATACATCTTTTTCTCATTTTTAGGGCATCAACTATTGAAAGGAACACGTGAACAGTAGTTTTTGTTTATTTTGAGAAATTTTAGCCTAGTTCTTACAATAGCTCTTAGATTTCTCTCTTTTAATTTACATTTATGAGTTCAATTTCATCATCTATCTTACTTTATTCTTCAATTATGAGTAGCTAGACCCTTAATCTAGGATTGTGACCCAACCCTAGTGTGGGTAACTAATGGGTCTTTCATTTTAGGATGAATTTGTGATTAGGTGTTTGATTTTTAGTCTGATTTATGCATAATTCTTAGATTTAGTGGTTGCAAACACTATTTCATGCCTTAATGACTAGGGTTACTCTTCAGAAAGATGACCCAAGTCTAGGTAATTAGGCTAACAAGGTATTGGGGTAAGATCAAGAGATTGATAGCCCCAATAAAATGGTGGATGCTAGAGATAGCTACACCCGACTTGAGCCTTTCATTTGATTTAATGAAACACCCAATTGTGTTTGAGAAGGCCAATTCGGGAAATGTCACCCAAATTATCGAGAGGTATTGGGTGAGCAAATTAGCATGAGGTTATGTCATTCACCCAGAATTCACAAGGTCATCCTCGATTTTAGACCCCATTAGTCACTCGCCTAGGAGTAAGTTGCAATCCTAGTGCTTTTTATTAATTGAGAAAACCCACAAAAAGATCATAGTTGGTTAGACAATAGTCTCTTTTAGTCTATACCTTAGTATAATTACAAAACCCTCTATGATGAGAACTGTAATTAAGAACATGAAATACCACTAGGTCAATTAGACACTCAACTCCCATATACATAGCTCCCTGTGGAAATCGATCCCGACTCGTTCGGGTAAAAGCTTCTTCGACCCCTTCCTTGCTACTTATTAGTAGTATAGGTAGGCGTCGATCACTAAGCACTGTTTCCTTTCCTGCATAAGGCTAAGAACTGCCTTTCCCACATGAGACTAAGCATTGTCTCCTCTTTGCATGAGGCTAATCATTTCTTCCCTTCTTGCATAAGGCTAAGCAATGCCTTTCCCTGCAAGAGACTAAGCATTGTCTCCCTCTTTGAATGAGGCTAAGCATTGCCTCCCTAGTTGCATAAGGCTAAGCATTGTCTTTTCCTCAAGATTAAATACTATCTCCATTACGCTATCTAAGACTTGGCACTATCCTGTATTCATCTGGGGCTAAGAACTGCCCACATCTTACACAAGACTACGCCTTATCTTGTTTCATTTCGCATATGACCAAGCATCATATCTTCGCATTTCATGGGCTGAAACATCGCCATTTGTCCAAAGGCATCATCCTCATAGACGGAAGACACCATTCCATGGCCTGAGGATCTCTCAAAGGCGTCATAATCCATAGGCACCATACTCATGGCCCGAGGATATCATTTCATGGACTACGAATCTCTTATCACACGATTCATGGCCCAGGATGTCATAGTCTAAGGACATCATCCTCACGGTCTAAAGACAACTTTCATGGTCCAAAGGGAATTTGCATCATGTTTAAATTCTCACAATTATCCATATATACCTGCATGCATCGTGTTTTAAGTTTTGCAGGTAATCCAGGAAGTAACCGTTCTTCAAACGGGGGTAATCTTCGCTCCATTTCCCGTTCATAACGTTCACATCCTGCAATCGTTTCAACATAACCAACCACCATCAATTATCCGCCTTTTACTTTGTGACCGTTCAGATATTCACTCTATGATACATCCGTAACGTTTCAAATTCACATTCACGATTTCACATAAATTTATCTGGTACTATCCTTTCCAAAAAGAACCCTTTTTTAAACAAACGACCACTCTTATAACAAATCCATCGGTTCAGTTCACCGTTGGATCCGGAACTACACACGACCTGATTCCCATAATACCAGGGATATGTAGGCAACTCAGGAACCAAGGTTCGACCCCATTTTCTCAAATCACAACATCCCACACTTAATTCAGCCAAAATTAATCATCATTTTCTTTACCTGAGAACTCTTTCATCATTCCCGGGTAAAGAAGAGCATATGTTGATACCCAATTTTTGCCCTCATATTTTTTAAATAAGTGTATATACTTTCAAAATATCATTTCGCCTTATTATTCAATTTACAAGATTTATGCAAGAATTTTCTATAATTTTTCATGATTTTGAAGCTTTTAAATTGATTTTCTTGCATTTAAATTGTTCAAATATTTATTAATTACCCTTTAATTATTTTTTTTGATGACTCAATCATCCAAATTTATTATTATGCATCCATATACATTCTTCATAATATTTTACTTTATTTTATATAATTATATTTTGTATTTTAGGCTATTTTGCAATAATAGCTTATACGCTATGCATAATTATATTTTTACATTATTTGGGCTTAAATCATATTTTGTATATTTTTATAATGTTAAGTTATTATTTTTTGATCATTTTATTGCACAACTAGTATTTTATTATCTATTAATTATTTTTATAAATTATTTTTTAAAATAATTTTCGTGTATCTAATTTATCGCCAAGTGTAAGGCCAATTCCGGACCAATTCAATGGCCCAAACACCCAAATCTCTTTCCCAACCCCTTAAACCCAATCCAAACGACCCTTTACCCCTGACCCAGTCCAATTACCCGCCCCATCTTTATTTTAGTCATGGTCGTTGATCTTAAGAGATTAACGGCCCACAATCAATCCCTCCCTTTAATTACCCAACCCAGAAACCCTAACCCCATTTACCCCTGAGACGCCACCTTTGTATCCTCTCCTCTCCACAAAAACCTCAGTCGCCTTCCTAAAACTCTCCAAATCCGTCTCAACCATGGATTTTTTCCATGATTTTCTTGTCTTTTGTGTGTTATCTAGTTATTCTCTGCACATATATGGTATCAGCTAGTACTTGCCTAAACATGGCAAGTACTATCTCTCAGGATCCGGCCATTCTACTGCAACCGCTTGAATCTGGACAGTATTTAGTCCATGTACATCACGACCATGGCTATATGGGTCCGATTAGCCAAGGTTTCCAGCCAATCTTAGATTTCTGTCAACTAGGGTCTACCTATTTCTTCTCAATACAATTTTTATTGATTATGTATATTATTACTTCCTTATTTGTGTTTAATTTTACAGTTTTCCTTGTTTGCTTGTTCAATTTATGTCACTATATAAACCCATCCTCATTCCCCTTTGGGCAAGACTTTGAATCGACATATTCTTCACTACAAATTGGGGCTTTTGTTCTGCTATTCTCTTGTTTTGTATTCTATTTTGGCCGGTTGAAAGCCAAGGCCACTAAGACTCTACTATTCAACCTTCTCTTGGTGCGAGCATTGCCCGAAGTTCTTTCGAAGCTTTTGGAAACTTTGACGCATTGAAATTTTGGGTTCTTGTGAAAAAAATTCTCTTTATTATTGTTCGTTTAATTGTTGAGTTACTGGACTTTTGCAATTTCATTCTTATGTGTACGTGATTCACATATGTTCTCAGTCTAGAAGTTCATAACTTAATGTGTTATGGGTTATTCTTGTGTGTAATTTTGTTTGATTTACCTCCGTTTTAGGACTCTTTGGTCTCCTTTATGGATTTTGGGATCGTGTGGTGAATATGGCTCCTTATTAGAGGTATGGGTATGTTGTGTAAGAATTACGGAAAGCCCAGATAGTGCTGGGTATTTCATTTGGGCCTGCTGTGGGCCTATTGTCATCGTTTGTATAACATTTTGTATCTTACTCATTATTGGATTTGTAATAACTTTGTATAAACGATTGGGGTGTCAGTAAAAATGGAAAATGGGTAGATTTTAATATTTGCATACAAAACGGGGAGATAATATGCCTATAGGACTCAGTGATTTATTTACTATGTGTGTTATGCAATCACTATGTGCACTATAGAAATCATGCCATTAAGGGAAACACACACACACACTGCCTGCTATCAAACATGAATTCAAAAAATGCTGCAATTATGTTTACTGCTACGTGTTATTAGAAAATCTGCCTATAGGAACCAATATCACTGATTTTTCTTTCAATTTGCATCATTCACTAGAAATCATGCCTATAAGATTCCAATTATTCTATTCGGTGTTTTTCATCTGAAAAATATGCCTATAGGATTAAGATATGACAATAAAATCAGCTCTAAGTACTAACGTTAGAGATCTTGCCTATAGGGTATAATTACTCGCCATAATTTGTTAACGCTAAATCGCTCAAACACTGTTTGTGTACGCTACTGTTAGAGAGCATGAATAATTTTGGGACTTTTCCCTAACATATTTTGCTATCTTTGACTGCGTAGATCACCTAGGCGTAGCACCTATAGGTTTAATAACTTGAAACCTGTGATTTCAATAATCAGCTTGTAACAACTGTATAATCCTATCTACGAGCAACATCTTGCATCTGAAACTGCCCGCATACTTTAATTCAAAGTCACCTAGGAATCATGTCTATAGGGCCTAAGGTTCCTAATTCTGAGACCTTCTAACCTGAATATCTATTTGCGTGCATTTGTTGTCTAAGTGTGGAGGTTAATGTGAGCCTCTAACTACCTTTACGTGAAGTCTTATGCGTTTTTGGTCTATAAATTAGCTTTTCATTTTTGAGAAGCCTAGGTAAGGTCTAGAACCACCTGAATAGAGGTCAAAAACCTTCTGGACCATAGGTATGGGACGTGTAGTGAACGCGTAGTGCACGGCATAGAATTGAATTAGAGCGCTTTAGGTAAACAACTTTAACATAGTAATCGGGTAGCAGGAGATGATAGTTTGTGCCCGCTGGATAATAGGAGTAATTCCCTACCCTAAGGGAGTTGCGAAGTATTATTTATGTTGCACGGGGTGATCCTTTAGGCTAAAAAACTTAGGACCCCTCTTCTTTCTTTCTTTCTAGTAGAATTGAAATAGTTGTACCCCTATATTCGCATAAGGATTTTTGTAATAAAGTTCTTTGATTTTCTTACTCTCTTTGCTTATTTGATCACTTAGCCTAATTCACATAATTTTAAATTCGGTCGGGACCCACAGTTGTGGACCTCGAGGAGTGCCTAACACCTTCTCTTTGAGGTAACTTGAGCCCTTGCCCGATATTTGGCGGTGTTGACAAGTCAAACAGAGTTATTTGCGCAATAGGTGCCCTAACACACCTTAAAATCGTTAGGTGTAGACTCTTCTATTTTAATACCCATTTAAAAGGGTTATCACATGTCAAAACCCGCTTTCAAGAGAAAAATGGGTGCGTCTTTTTCGAAGAGGCCATAAAGGATGCACAAGACATTAGGACTCTCGATATAGGCGAAGTCCCCAATGGAGAGGATCCTTTTGGGGATTGCTTTATTGGGGTCGAGGATGCCTCCGACCTCAATGATGTATCCAACCTCTTCGAAAAGGCCCAACTTCTTCTAAACCGAGTAAGTATGAAATTTGTTGATGTAGCTTTCTTTCGTTTTTCCTTTTTTCTGTCTAACTCCTTTCTTTTTTTCATACAGGCTTTCTCTAAGTCCCGGGCCGAATTAAGCCAAAGTGAGGCCGATCTTCAAAGGCTTTCAGAGGAGAGGAATGCTCTCAAGCTTATCTGTGGGCAGAAGGACGAGGAGATCAGGGTTCTCTGAGCTGATTTAGCTAGAGCTCGTAAGGAGGATGCCGAGCTAAACGAGCAGGTAAGGATTCTCTTGAAAAACCACGGGCTCGATTCAAGGGCAGAAGCTAATGTTTCAATGTCACAGTTGCAGCAAAAGATCAAAAGGATTGAGTTATTCCGGGAGGAGGTTGATCGAGCGAAAGTAGACTGCTACAAGTGGAATGAAGGCATGGACCACCTGCTGCTGAAAAGGAAACTACCTCGTCCCAGTTGTCGTCGGTCAAAATCCAACTCTGAAATGCAAGGGAAAAGTGCTCGGTTAAAGCTAAGAGGGTTGAAGAGCTCGAAGCTGAACTTGCAAAGGCCCAATCTGAGGCTAAAAAAAGCAAAGGTCAAGGCTGATAAGTCGATGGCCATATATCTGGTTGATGTTGAAGCTGCCTAAGCACAACTGAGGGAGGATATCAATCGAGCACAATGGGCTGTTGAGCTTGCCAAATGCCAATCCCGGAGAGAGACTCTCGAGGAGATCCATGCCCGAGGTTTCGATCTTTCTGAGGAGATAGCACAGGCAAAAGTGCATGAAGTTGGTGTCAGGATAGTGGCCTCCTCCGATGACGATGAAGATGATGAAGGCAACAAGAGAGGATCCGATAATAATGAGGGGCCCGAGGAAGAATCGGCCCCCGATGAGGGAGTCACCCCCGAACATAGCTAGGACATATGTATTTTTCTTTTCTTTTTTTGTGTAGGACCCTGGTCGGTCCTTTGTAAATACCTTCGTTTATATATATATAAGAATTTTTTTTGGACTGCGTCTCGATTTTGACTTTTGATAATTTCAATTCGCTTTGTGCCTTGTAAAATTTTGATATACTTCATGCCTTGTGAATAATATGTTTAAGACTTCGGATTTTAGGCAACTTGCCTGAAGCCAAACTAATACTGCCTTTGTAGTCGAGTGAGCTCTTGCTCGAACTCGAAGTAGCAAAACCCTTAGATTTGAGTTGAGTGAGAACGGACTCTCGAACTCAAAAAATATAATGGCCCTTAGGCTCTTGAATCGGGACGATATGACCTCAGAAGAATGGCTTTTTCTCCTTTTCGGCTTAAATTTTTTTAACATATAGGAATTGGTTGTGCCATAGCATAAAGTAAGTTTGTACCCGTTGGGTTTCTTCAGGATTTAACATTTCGAAACCTTTTGCTTACTGTACCTTAGCACAAATTTGTATTAAAAAGTTTGATACCTCTTAAGTTTTTTCGAGGGTCGATATTATCAAAGCCCTTTAGTTATTTTGCCAAGGGTAGCCTTTTTAACCGTTTTACAAAAGAATTTTGAAGGCCTATTTTCATTGCGGAACTCGACGTCTCTGAGCCGCGTTAGTTTGGCCGTAGCCTTTGGGTCTGCCTCTTGGGCTTATTTTCCCAATAATACTTTGAACTTGTTCAAAGTGTTAGTCTTCGAGTAGGGTGGTCGTGGCCTATAAAATTGAGGGTTGCCTCTTTGAGGTCTTATGGTCTCGAAGTTTAGTTTCACTCAGCCCTTGATCTAGTTTTCACGAAAAAACCATAAGTGTGGAACTTGTAAAGTAGAAATTTTGTTAAAGCATGAGATTCCTGGTAAGGAAAAAATACTTCTTTAAATAGTTCATACATGCGCACATGTTTTCCCACTAGGGTTCGAGTAATCTATACGGACACGGTTCATTCGATTGTTTGGTTATTTACAAAAACTTTCCTATCGAGACCTTGTCGACATGAAGTATTTTCCTTGAAAACATAACATCCGAGGGTGATGCCCCCAGTATTCGAGGTTGATTGTAAAGAAGCCTCGGATACTCTAAGTCCTCACGAACAATGGTTGCCTCGTTAAAAATCTTGCCATAAAAACCCATTTGGGATAAAAATCGGTCGAAGGGAGAAAGAGTGCAACGCGTGCTTTAAGATCAAATATCTTCCTGCTTGAAGACAACTTCGATGTCGTTGCTTGAACACCTTAAATAAGTTAGTGCAAAATGTAAATGAAAAAGGAGAAGGTCATACCTCAAAAATAATATCATTTGAGGAGTGATATGTTCCAATTATTTGGTAGTTGCTAGCCGCTTATCGTGCCAAGCTTGTAGGATCCCTTTCCGTCGATATCGAGGACTTGATAAGGTCCTTCCCAATTTGGGCCGAGTTTTCCTTCGTTAGGGTCTTGAGTATTGATGGTGACTTTTCTCAAAACTAAGTACCCGATTCTGAAGTGGCGAAGGTTGGTCCTCTAATTATAATACCTTTCAATGCATTATTTTTGTGCGGCCATTTGAACGAGGGCGGCTTCCCGTTTTTCATCTAGTAGTTCGAGGCTCGTGCTCATAGCCTCATGATTTGACTCTTCCGTTGCGTATCGAAACCTGGCGTTGGGTTCCCTGACTTTGACCAGGATCAAGGCTTCAACGCCATATACTAAGGAGAATGGTGTTGCCCCCGTACTGGATTTTGATGTTGTTTTATATGCCCAAAGGGCTTCAGGTAATTTTTCTCTCCATTTTCCCTTGGCGTCATTCAATCTCTTCTTTAGATTCTGAATGACGGTCTTATTTGTTGATTCGTCCTGTCCGTTCCCACTAGGATTATACGGTATCGATAGGATCCTTTTTATTTTGTGATCTTCGAGAAACTTTGTTATATTGCTGCTGATGAATTGTTTTCCATTGTCACATACAATTTCGGCAGGTATCCCGAATCGGCATATGATTTGATCCCAAATGAAGTCTATAACTGCTTTTTCTCTGACTTTCTCGAAGGCCAGTGCTTCAACCCACTTAGAGAAATAATCATCCATAAATAAAATGAATTTAGCTTTACCTGGGGCCGATGGTAGAGGGCCAACGATATCCATTCCCCATTTCATGAATGGCCATGGCGATAAGACTGAATGAAGTTGCTCTCCGGGTTAGTGGATCATCAGCATACCTTTGTCACTTATCACATTGTGGAACGAATTCTTTAGCATCTTTCTCCATATTGTCCCAATAGTATCCTGCTCTGATGACTTTGTGAACTAGCGACTTCTCGTAGGGCATAATCGATGGCTCCCGGTCCCAAGCATACTGCCAACGGTCCATCAAACATCCTCCTGTATAATGTTCCATCTTCAGCCAATGTGTCGATCAAACTTTGTTCGTAAAGTCCTTGATTCCCTAGGGTCCGATGGGAGCTTTCTGTTTTTCAAATGCTCAATGTATTTATTCCTCCAATCCCAGGTTAGGCTCATACAGTTTATTTCGGCATGGCATTCTACGATTACTGACTTCAAAAGTTGTCCGACAGTCCCTGTTGCGCCGCCCTTTTCCTTTAAGAGGAGATCGGGTTTGTGACATTCTGACAACTCCTTTTAATTGAGGAGGGCTAAAAGAAGAGTCGCCACCTAACAATTTTAACAGTGCGTTAGGGAACCTAGAAGGATTAACTCATGAGACTAGTTTGCATTACCAGAGATTGGGTAAGGGCTTGAAGTTATCCCAAGGGGAAGGTATTAGGCACCCCTCAGGATCCACAACTATGGTTCCCGGCCAAAATGGTTTTCGTGAATTTCTACAATAAGCAAGTAACAAGTAACGGCCTCAAATAAGAGGGGATTTAAAATAAGTATCGGAGTTATTAACTTTTGAAAGAACTAGTAAGACATTTGAGAGAAAGACATCCTAGGTTTGAAACAATATGGATCACATCAATGCAATACCCGGTATGTCACTCCTCAAAGAGGGGCTACACGTGGTATTAGCGCACCGGTCATCATATCCATATTCTACCCTTTCCCACCCCGTGAAGGTATTTAAGACGTGCGTTGGTCACGAACTCTATTGCGTGCTATTACCCGTCCCATCCTAGCAGTCCCGGAGGAGGCTAGGAAACTATCCTAAAAGGGAAGTACTAGGCTGAACCCCTAGGTTTAAAGGACAAAATTCTAAACGACAAGCAAAGACAGTTAGGACTACAAATATGGAAAAACACATAGAAGCAAATATGAGGCTCAAATATTCCTCTGCAAGTTATGCACATATCAGCACGACTCAAACACACATAAAGTCTTCTAACTTCAGATCCTAATGCATGATGTCTAGGCGAGAATACAATAGCGAGGTAGGTTTATTACAGAGATTCAGAGAAAGGATTTTTACCAATTTCAAACTATGGATTTCTTATCTGTAATTAACCAAACAATACACAGGAAAAAAAAGGAATAGTTTTCCGGTTCTAACAAGTTTAACACCTAAGGTTTGCCTAGGCGTATTAAACTGATTCAATTAGGCAATTTTAAGAATCCAGTTTTAGACGATAGTTGTTAATCAGGGGTGAGTCTGTTTTAATCTTAACCAGGATAAGGGAAAGAGTGTTAAAATGAATAAAGATGCGATCCTAAAGGCATGATATCTAAATCCAAGCAAGGTGCAGCATGATGCAAAAACCTATACATGATGTTCTAAATGCATGTGCATTTTCAGCATCAGAATTTATTTTAGCGAGATCCATTTGTTAACACATTTGAATTAAAACAAAACGTACAGAGATATAATTCTTTGTTAAGTTGGTGAACCTAACACATGATTTTTCTAGGTGTTCATAGCAGTATGTTGATTTAACACAGGATTTTGGAACAAGTAACATGCTGAAAGTAACATCCTATGGGAAATGATTTCTAAATGCAAGCTTTGGTAGCTAATGTTATTACTTCAGCCTAGCATAACAGGACTTCTAGGTGATGTAGTTGTGAGAATTATGAAGCACTAACATTATAACAGCCATTTTGTTGTTATTCAACTATGAACATGATTTCTAAGCGGATATGAGTATGATGAGATGTTGAAATAAATAAACCTAAGTATCATGGTATCTAATGCATGAATGACAGGTATTCCTAAGCATGGTGACTATTGCGCACGTATATAAAATAAACTTACAAGCATGGTTTCTACCCGTATCTATACTAAGCATGCATAACCCCACTCATTTCACTATCTAGCCCCAGAATCGTTTTTACAATTAATTATTACATACCAGTATTGCATGAATAACATAAGTAAACAAGGAAATTAAGAAGTTACACTATAGGGAGCCTAACGATAGGCCCAAATCTCCAGATCCAATAAGGACATATGCCATGACCTTTCACAACCCAGGTGTGTCAGAGTTCCTAAGGACCTCAGAGGATCCCAGGCAGTGCTCACACCTAGGTACCCTAGCCAGGAATGAGTAAGTGCAGTGTGGGAATGCCAGCCTCGTGTGTCAGAGTTCAGTGGGTACTCAAATGATCCCCAAAGCAGTGCTCACCAAGGGGGTTGAACTTAAGAAACTAAGAGTAGTGAGGTGTGCTCATAGTTTTAGAAGAGTTGAGTTGGAAATAGTTTTTTTTTAAACAATTGTTTCGAAATAGGCTTTGGAGAACAGTATAAGAATTTGTTTTTATGAAAACCAGTTTGAGGAGGAAAAGAAACAGGACAATCCGCAACTAAAAAACATACATAGTTCAGGAAACAAACACAAACAGGGAAAGGGTAGTTGGGGACAAGTAGTTCATATGTGAAAGCATAGTTGCACACGTATTAACATCAGAGAAGTCTCACAGAACTTTAAGTACTCACAGCAATAGTCTATCACAAAGTGTTCATGCCAGGAGTTCAACAGCAATAGATTGAGGGATGCTAAACAGAGTTACACATTAGGATCGGGGGAAGGGTTCAGGATTACATAGTAACTAGTGTCACGAGTACATGCTTATAGTGTTAGGAATCAGGGGATAAGGCAGAATCATAGTGAAACATGTAAGAAAAGCAATAGACATGCTGAACTAAAGGTGAAAGGGAGATCACATAGACAAAATAGACACGCTAATTGCAAGGTAACAGCAGAACCACAACTAGAAGCATAAGAGAAACAAAAGGAATCGTAATACCAACAGAGACATATTGTTTTGGATGATGTGAACTTAAACTGAAAACATACCAGTTGAATCAAAGAATGAGTTCAGAGTGAAGAGCAGGAAAATGAAGAGAGGTAGAGAAGTAGTGTGTAGAGCAACAGAACAATAGAACAATAGAATCACTCAGTCTTGGCTTTCAGTCGATTGAGTTGCAAGTAAACAGCAAAAGAAGCAAGAGAGTATGTGTGTGTGTGTGTGTAGGAGAGAGCTTAGAACAGTGTATATGTTCGTGTCCTTGTGAGGAATGAATAGATTGTATATATAATGCTAGAAACGAGTGCAGAATGGCATAATTATAGAAAACAACATCAATTAAATCAATCAGAGGTCTGGACTCCCTTCAATTAGGGAGTCATGATTCAAACGGGGATAAATTATGCTAAATAAGGAAAAGATCACTTAAAAGTTGTTTATACCATAATAGGAGTAGTATAGAATGTGGTATGTAATAAGGTCAAATACGTGTTTTTCACATAAGGAAAATATATGTGTTGAATATTTGACAGCAAGTTTAGGCACATAAATAAGGTAGGATACAATTTAATTCTAAAAATAAATCACAGGAATCATGTATGGGACTAAAATCACAGGGGAATCAATTCTAATTAAGGAAAGTATCACATAAGTAAGGGAATAATTTCAAATCAGTAAACAATTCTAAGGAAAACACATACAAGTTACAGCTTTGAGAAAGGATATCACAGCTCTAAGGGAAATCAATAGGATAGAGAATACTATGTAAGGGTCGAGAAAACAAGTAATCAAGTCTATTGAGCAATGAATAGCAAAAAATCAGGGAAATCCCTAAGCAAATAGTAGAGAACAGTAGAAAATTGGAAACCCTAGGTAAAGTAAGATTCACACAAGTTCGGAGACAAACAATAACATTGAACATAATAGAAACACAGGAATCATGAACCCTAATAGCAATAACAGGATAAAATC